>JAECWM010000031.1:0-271709 GCA_018150695.1 Drosophila oshimai | reverse complement strand
AGAAAATTTCTTTAAATTTTGGTATCCATATCTCCGTCATCTCCGCGTCTTATCATATTATCAAATTAACGCGTTCAATCCCAATAAGAGCCCTCAGCCATAACTCAAGTAATTCCCAACTCTCCTCACCAATTATGGTTTCACTTTTTCTCAACGCTGAAGTTTTCTCTTCAGTTCTCTTCGTCGCTCTCTGCTGCACTGCATCGCTATCGAAGGCTGGTGAAATCATCGGGTGGAAGGCACGTCCACGTCCACGTTTACGTTCGCCCTTCAATTGAGGGGCGTGCGAAATGCATCATAAAAATCAAATATGAAGTATAATTTTTAACAGCTCACGCTTTTTGACAACATCATTGGCGGAGTGCTCCTCGAGGTGTGTCCAACTAAATGCTACTTAATTATGAGTCTGCAGGCAGGCATTCCATAAACACCCGACCGAAAAAGTAATTAACTTAATATCGCTGTAAAAAGAAAACTTTTTTGCCCAAATGTCGTAAAATAAAAGGCTTTAGGTGGAGTGTAAAACCCTAAAAACCAGTCGTAAACAAATGGAGTTGCAAAGTGCAATAATGTTGGAGCAGGAACAGTAGCAATCACAATTGGCCAGCACCATCAACAAGTCAGGATAACAACTATATCTCGTTATCCTCGATATATTTATTAACCGCAGCAATGCACAACATCATCAAGTTAAATATTCAAATCCCGTTTGACCTCCTGGCCATTGTCATGTGGAAAAACTATTTAAATCGCTGCTCTCAGGGGGATTGGGGGACAGAGGATGAGGATCCACGTCTCCCAGCGATTGATTCGCACAGCGAACTTCCGCAGCCAACGAGCAAACAAAAAGTTTACGCTTCATAGCACAAATTGAATAAATCATTTGACGTTGTTGGGTAGTCAAGTTGTTGGTACTGTTGGGTGGGTGTGGGTATGGGTGTGGGGCCAAAGTTCGTGGGTTCACATAATTGTTGCGCAAAATTGACCAAAAATAAAAGCTTCCCTCCCCTAAGCTCAAAATTCAGCAGCAGGAGGCGACGAATCTGAACAGATTTTAATTGAAAATAAATAAATTATGATGTTTAATGCCGTGTTTTTAATGAAGTAACCATGTTTAAAAGCAAACACTTTGCCGTCATGAAAGTTGAGCAGACTTAATAATAATTTAATAAGGTGTACAAAATTTGTTAAGAAAATGTATTACTTATATCGACTTATTTAAAAAAGAAATAATGTTTAATTTGGGGAATACTGCAATGGGTAGAAGGACTGGCTCAGCAGCTGGACCAAACCTCAACCAGTTCCATGAGGAGTAGCTAACCTAATGGATGGAACCCTACTGGCTACTAAAACCATTATTTACAACTGGAGACCAAGACAACACGATGGGACCTTGTCGAATCAGTGAACCAAATGCGATGACATAATCGCATCAGCAGCAGCCGATGCAAATGTACGAGTAAATCGTTGAAACAGAACAGAACAGAAATTGCACGGACCAAGTTAATATCAACAGACAACGGCGGAGTGTAATTGCGAATGTCCGTGCCCCGTTTCCGATTCCGATTCCGCTGCACGTTTCCGTGATGGAGTACATGTGAAGAGAAGCAGAAACATACATCAATATCGGTGAGGCGGCGTCACTCGTTGTTATGCAATTCACCCGCACATAACAATACACAACAGCGGTAAAATAAATTCAACGAATAAAACAAAAACTTTGGTAGAATGCGGCACGTAAACTTTGACAACAATGGAAATACCAAGTTTAAAACCGCAATGAATTCATTTGCAAGCCAATATTTATAAGTCAGATACCATGAGATTGATTTTAAAATAGCCAAAGATGGTCAGGAAAAAAAGTTTGGGAAAAGTGTTTACTTTAAACGATACACATACATAATGTCATCTATTTTAGCTTATTGCTTACTGTTTTAATTCTGGTAGTTTGTTTTACCAATGGCAAAACGAAACCAGTTCTTTAAAGAACCAAGAAGGAGCCTTTGATTTTAAAATTTCAATCGAAATATGGTAGACCTAAGCAGGCGCCTATGATTAAATCATTTAAGATTAGAAAGTGTTCCAATTTCTAAAGCGTCGTATATTTTATGGCAAGTGTGAAAACTAAATTCTTTGGTAAAAATTTTTGTGGCCCTAAAAAGGTCCGTTTTGGATCTTTCTCCGCTTCTGCAGCAATAGAAAATTACTGGAAGCTGGTGTACTTGGTGACAGCCTTGGTTCCCTCACTGACACTGACTCTCCGGGCATGAGCAGGCAAACAGCCGTTTGGATTTCTCGACTGGAAGATATCATTCTTAAATCTGTTCATGATGCTCATCGCCTTCGACGATTTGCCGGTATCAAGATGGACCTGCTGCAGGACCTTGTAAATGCAGATGGCATATGTAGCTCTCCTTCCTCTTGCGCTTCTTGGTTTTCTCGGTCTTGGTGATGTTCCTTCTTTCTTCTTGGCTGCCTTTCCACTAGGTTTGGACGGCATTATTTCACTTCACAAACAATTCACAATTCACTTATCGAGAAGTGTCCCAACTCCCAAAAACAAAGTAAGAAAAAAATAAAAAACCCATACGAATTTTGCATTAACTTTCTAAACAATTTAGCTTTTAGGAGTTTTGTATGGCTATGCTTCAACACCATTGGATGTTCAAAATAGTAGTAAGTTCTCCAAATTATTGTCCCCTTATCTTGAATGTTGAAAAATATTAAATACCATATTTTAGCCGGAAAGGTGAAACTAATCTAAGTCTAAGTATAAAAAAAAAGCCATTTAAAACAGTTAAGCAACATGAATATGAACATAGAAAACTTGTATGCTAAAATAATTTACACAGAACTTTGATTTCTTAGGATTTCAAATATTAATGATTTTATGCAGATTTTTTACTAAACTTAAACGATGAGCTTTGAACCAAAAAAATTCAAGTTGGTATTTCTATACAGTTAATAAAACAAATGCTATTGGTTATTTTTGAAAGAATAATAGAAGACTAATTTAATTTAAACATTTTTTATTTATTTATATTTTAGTTTTATCTCCAGTTAATTTGCGCATTTTAACCAGAACCAGGACTAAAATTTCTTAAATCTTAAGCGTTTTGCTTTGAGTGGTATTTGTTGAAGTACCACAATAAACCAAGACCCGGACGATTTAATGCCCCCGTCAACCAGGTTTGGGATCATCGATGATGCTGACGATGCCGATGACAGCATGAATTAATTGCATAACTATCGCTAATTATTATAACATAATCAATGACTGGAGGAGCTCCGTCGATGAAGAGGAAATCGTATAACTTAATTAGCTCAGGCTGGCCCAACCAAAATCAATTACGAACGACAGTTTCACTCGACTGATTGGGCCCGGTCCTTCAAGGAACCCAATTGTGCTGATGCCCGTGTCCTTGTTCCCGAAACATACATATAAAAATACACTTAGAAAAAAAACATTTATAATTTTAAATATGTTTTAAACTATGTTATTTAACACCGCTTTTTATTTAAGGTTTAACTTAAAATTTAGCTATCTTTAAATATAAATTGTTTTCTATTAAATTAATATGGTCAAATACCACTAGTTTAATATCTTAACAATTTTTCTTAGGATTTAACATAAATTTTAATGAAGGTTAAAATAAGTGCGGACAATTTTATCTTGATTCTGAAGCGTTCCTAATTTATAGTCTTATTCTAGTCCATAATCACCAATTACAGCATGGACTAAATAAGTTACTTCATACCTTATTTTTATTTATATTTATGGTATGAAGGGTTTTTTCTCTGTGTATGCAGAGAGACACATATGGAGAGCAGACAGCCTCCTGGTATTGAATTGATGCTTTGCCCATTCCGGCTACGCTTCAATTCAATTTACCGAAAGGGATTCCTCCTCCAAAAAAAAAAAAAAGGGAAACTTGGAAATTTCTATGGGCCTCCGAAATGTGTGTCTCTGTTCATTTTCATTTTCACATTTTTTTCCCCCGTTCGCCTGTTTGGCTTCCTTTTGCCAAATTGCTTGGGCCAGACTCAAATTGGCTTTGGCTCTGGGGTCCTGGGGTCCTGGGGTCCAAGCGGTGGGCAATAAAATCAAACCCATACTGGGGCCCACTTGGCGTATGCGTAACTCACAATTATCCCTCATTGTGTGGGCGTGTCCATCCCAGAGGGGATATGGCTGGCGCATTGGATAATAGTCACTAGCCTGGGATAATTGTCATTGTCATGCGAATTTCGGGTCCACAGGACATGAGAATTTCGCTTCCGGCTACAACATTTGGCCCCCGGCCAGAAAGCACCGGACAATCCAATTTTGGTATTCGAATTTGCATTTGCATCTTGCCGGCTGCTAATTTGTTTTGGCTTTAAGCGGCTTCCTCGACTGAGTTAACCCACACTGAGATTTTGTTTGTTGAAATTGAATGGTTGAGAGCCTTTTTAGTTAATTTGTTTGGTCTTGTAAAATAATTCTGGAGAATTTCGAATGAAACGAGCCAAGACACACATCTAAAAAGTGAAAATCAAAACATATTACCTCTGATTTGCCATTTCCAAGGCGAATTGAGCTTAGTTAGTTTGCAAATTCAAATTGCACGTTCTCAAGATAGGCATCTTGTTTGACAATGATGTCGGATTTGTCTTGGCCAAGAATCTCCATGTGTCTGTGAGTCAGAATGGAGGCTGACATAAGCTCGTTATCAGATCGCCAGATAGAACATGTCTTGCAATTACATTTCACACTTGAGCAGGTGAGTAATGCGGTTTATTCATTTTAAAGGTCTCTTCAGTTAGTATTTACATGCATGAGGTGACATTAATTCTTTAATTCATAAGTGAATGGATAGAAATTAGCATTAGCATCAAAGACTTTAAATTGTAAATGGGCTTAAAAATAAATAAAAGTAAAGTAAAACAAACGAAAACCAAAAAAAAATTGTAAAAAATGTTTAAACAAATTTTTACTTACTAAAAAAAAAGTTGAAAGTAATTTTAGTTAATTTTTACTTTAATATTAATCAGAAAGTGCTACACATCAAAGGTTTCTATTAATAACAAAAAATGCAAATATATGTGAAATCTACATTCAATATGACATAAAGCTAATTATCGTTAAGTACTTAACGCTTCAGCGATCGAAGTTTTGGAAAAACATGGAATATTTGAACCGTCACAACCTGAAAATATCATAATTTGCGTCTACTTACGATAAAATACAATTTTAGGAGTTTAATGCCACTGACGAAGAACGATAGAATTTTCTGAAAACGTAGGTTTAAAAAAAAAAAAAAAAAAAATATTTTTAAAAAAAAAAAAATTTTTTTTTTTTTTTTTTTTTTTTTTTTTTTTGTTTACTAATAAATAAACAAAAAAAAAAAAAAATTTTTTTTTAAAAAAATTTTTATTTAATTTTTTTTTTTTTTTTTTTTTTTCCCTTTTTTTTCCCTTCCCCCCTCCCCTCAAAATTCCATATAAATAATTTTCTTAAATCTTAACACTTCAGCATCGTCTAAAAACCAATTTAGAAAACACTTTAGAAACCAAAGCGTCAAAAATCACTAGCAATGAAAGTGCAACACCAAAAGCCACATCAGCAACATCTGCAACAGCAAGCTAAGTAGCAACACCAAAAGCCACAGCAGCAACATCAGGACATAGGGCTATGGGAAAAACAATATCAAAAGGACCAATATCCAAAATCACAAGAGCCAAAAGCCACGAAGGCAGCAAGAACATCAGCAAAAACAGCAGCAACAGCAGCAACAGCTGTTGCGACAGCAGCAATTGTCGTTTTAACAGAGGGCAGCAGCAGCGGCAGCAATTGCAGTGACAGCAGCGACAATGGCAAGAACACGAATGTTAAGTATACTATATATTACCTATAGAGAGAGGTATATATCGTACATACATATATACTTGGTTATAAGCCTAATTGATGCGCTCTTTTTTAGACTTTGCCTGCTTTTGTTGATCTTCTTGTTATATGGTTGACTGTGGCTGTAGTTAAAGCTGTTATTCAATTTGATCTACTGGCAAACTGCGCTGTGTGTTGCTGTTGTTTTTAGCCATTTTAGCCTGTCCGTTGTCATTGTAACAATTTTATGGTTAGTACGTTTTTATTTCCACAGATTTCAGTGATTTTCTCTAGTCTCTTTTTTTTTTTTTAACAAGCGCCGTTTTTTGTGTCTCTGTTGCCGTGTATTTGTTTCAATTGCATGACGCATTTAGCGATTTCAAGTTCAAATCGTTTTTTATGGGTCTTTATGTAATCACGTAAGCGTCATTTGTGGAATACATTTGCGAGAAGGAGAGGCAATCTCCAAGTCGACTGTGATTTCATGCAGTGAGGCTCTCTTAATAGAGTTGCATTTAAATTAACGGCTCGAGATCTAAAAAAATACGAGTTGGCTGGCGCTAACCAAAAACTCTTAATTAGCCGAAGAAGTTCTTTTTGGTTTTTGGTCCGTTCAGTGGGTTTGGTTTTAGATTTTTTTTTTTTTTTCATCTGCTGTTCGACTGGTTCCACCAGTTTCCGTTTCATTTCGATTTCGATTTCGGTTTCGTTTTCGCTTCTTTCACGTCAAAGAACAAGAACAACAAGAAGATGAAGACGAGATGCTGAAGACGCCGCCGCGAAACGACGGCGACAAAAACAAAATTATAAGAAATAAAAAGCGAATACCATTTATTGATGTGATAATCTAAAGATCAAGGTCTTCCTTTTGCCATTTCAATAAATTTTGTTGTTGAGCTGCGTACATCTCGTGGACCCCCGAAACGTTCAATCTTTGATTCCGTAGAAGCAGCAACGAAACTAGAATTCCGATCCGAAAGATGTAGTGCGGATTAGCGATAGGACAAACAGGAAGTGCCGTCAGCTACACTGAGGTTATTTTTATATTTATTTAATTTAAATTTCTGATGTAATAAAGGATCATAATTGTGATCTGGCCAAATGTATTTTGTGATGTTGTCAAGCGTAAGATTAAAACATTTATTAAGCATTTTTTAAATAATTTCTATTTGCATCAAAAATATTTCTTGTCACTATATTAAAGTCATGTGATCAAATTTGAAATCTTTTATATGAAAAATTAAACAAAAAACTTGATGTTACATCGAGTGACAATATCAAATTCTTAATTTATATTTTTTTCCGGTGTATTAACAACATAACATAGCTTAAATAACAGCACGCAGTAAAAAGTAGTACAAATGGAAAACACAAAAAAAAAACCGAAAGTTCAGACAGCCAGAAGTGGAGCATAAGCCGAGGATTCAGTTCAGCTTTGGGGAATAGTCGTAGACCCCAGCCTCCAGTTGCGACTCTCAGTTATGTAAAACATATGCTAAACTAATGTGTGTAGTCACTAGACACAAGGGTTAGAAGGGGTAAAGGGGGTCTCTTGGGTTTGCAATTCAAATGCAGTTTGCAACTTGCTATTCATTGGGGGATTTTCTCGGATGCGAAAAACAGCAGCAGCCGCCGGAGAATCAGTGCAAGCAGCGATGAGTGGTGATTTTCCACCTCCCTCACTATTCTTTGTAAGAGGAGCCTATAGACTATTGAATAACCGAAGTTAATGTACTCTTCAGGGGTCCTTAAAATAAACAAATATTATTGGAAAACACACGTATTACAGTAACTTAATTTTGTTTCGGGGCTTTCTTATTTTTTGTTTGTACAAAATCTTAAGGAACATAATTTATATTTCATTCAAAATACTTCATAAAAGAAACTGTCATCAGAAACTTTTATTTAATTTTACAATTAAATGTTAAACCTCTATATACTTTTAGAGTGTGCAGATAGCTTTGCGGTGTTTCTTATTTTTTAGAGTGTGCAGATAGCTTTGTGTTTCTTATTTTTTTGAAAATGAATTTCCCATTTTATTTTACATAAAATATATTTTATTTCAATTAATATGTTCTAAGACCAAATACAGATATTGGTTTTTTGCCCCTAGCTGGTTAAAATCTGGTTTGAAAGCTCAGTAATATAAAGTATGTTAAATCTATAAATAATATGACTTAATAAAATCAAACCCTTATCTATTAGGCCTAATATTAATTTATATGAAGACACATCTTCTTCGATACTACTTTTATTTATTACAAACCATTTAACCCCCTTAAATCTTCAGTTCTAAGCTTTGCATGGCAGTCAAAAACTTTTATTTAATGCCCACCTTATTGATCCCTCTGAACGATAAGCTCTTCCATCTTCGAAAGGCAAGTTTCCAAAGCCTAAAATGAAAAAAAAAATAGAGTGCCAGACAACAAATCCGAGTCAAGCATTCGGGCAAACAAATGGTTACCCCCAAAAGGGGAAAAGTGAAGAGTCAAATGAAATGCTCACACAAATATGTCACGCACAACAACAGCAGCTACAACTGGAAAAAAACAATTTAAAAAAAAGATGTGTAAAAAATATTTAGAAAAAAGTAAAAGGGAATGGAACAAGGTTCGTCGGGTTCAAATGAGGCGAGCTAGAGACACAAAAACCAAGAGACCGAACACCGAGTTAAAGCCCCTAAAACTTTTTCTTTCGCCTGCCTGTTTGTGTCAATGTAGAAGCAACAGTTTCGATGATAAGCAAAGCGGTACAAAAAACAAATGCTCTCTAAAAGGGCAAACGAAACGGAAACTAAGAACGAATGAGACCGAGTGAAAAAATATGCTCAAGAGGGCGTCAAAGTTGACGCTTATCTGCGCCTCATTTGCCAAAGGCAGCAACAAAGGCCTCATCAATTTCAAAGGCCTCGACCGTCGGAGCCGAAGATTGGACAACTGACAGCTGTCTGTGGGAGGACCAAATGGTATAGAGACTACGGTCCAAAAAACTAGAGGCAATGTTGCCAAAATGTTAGCAATCCATTGTGAAAACCCGAATTTTAGATACATTATTTTTGTTAAGTGTGAAACAAGACATAGTAATTAAATAAAATAGAAAAGTTTTATACAAAAATTCGTACTTAAAAAAATGTTTAAAATTTCTAGGGATTTTATTATTAAGATATAATTAAAATTTCCAAAAAATGTATCAGTCAATTTAAACTTCCGGTATTAAAAATCACATTTCTGAAAGTCTTAAAGGTTCAGAGGCTACTAATATGTGTTTATATTGACGGATCACTGCAACAGAAAATAAAAATAAAGCTACTAAGAATTTAATTTTATTATTTTATTCATTTGAAATCATAAACAAGTCAAACCCTTAGCCAACATGCTAAATACCTCCTGTCTTCTCTACAGATAGCCAAATTAAGAGGGTGAACAGTGGACACTGTCGCGCCAAAGTTCACTCAACTCTCAACTCGTAATTTGTCATTGTGCCAGGCGCCGTGAGTAGCCAAGTGAAAGCGACTCCCGACAGCTGCCACCCCCCTGCACATTCCCCGTAGTGTCCCCATGGATTTTCGCCAGAACTTGTGCAAAAGGTGTCCACCACCGGACAACGTCATCGCTGGCCAAATAATAAATACGAGAAACTGTTTGCGGCACTGGCACATTTTCACCAGCTTTTCCGATGCCCCCAACAACAAAAAATCGCAGTCTCCATCTGCTTGAGCTGGTGGCACTGCAACGCTGCGTATACGCAATAAAATTTATGTTAATGCAAAATGCTACGGACTGTCGCATTTTTGTGGAGAAAACGGCTAACGGATGGCAGATCGCAAGCACGAGTCCCGTGTGGGTGGTGATTAATTTGCGTATTGTTCTTTCAGATATATTTCTCTTTTCAATTTATTCTTTATGCCTGTATTTTATTTTTATTATTTTCCCGTCGCGACATTTCCCCAGATGGCAGCTGGCATGTGCATTGAACGCATTGTGCACCACTGGATGTTGTGCTTAAGTGCGGTGGTTGTTCCCGCTCTTTAGTGGGTAAGGGCATTAAATGATTTGGCTGGGTATTGAGGTCCATTTGAAGGCTCTTCTACCAGACTTTTACAGAGTTTTATTGACTGGCTTATAGGTATTCTGCTTTTTAGAAAAATTTACATGTAAAAATCCAAAAATTTTATAAAAAATAACTTGTTTACCACAGAAAATTTTAGTGAATCTTTTTTTAATATTTTCTTGCTATTTTATATAAAAAAAAACTAGTTCTTTAAAAATGTAGCAAAAAGCAATCATAAACTCAATAAAACTAGTTTTTCAAGGCAAATCTTTGGAAATACGACTGATAGATCAAGTCCAAATCCTTAAAATAGACTCAGTTTAAACTATATTTAAACAAAAATTGTTTAAAATTAGCAAGTCCTTGAATAACAAACTGCCGCCTATTGCGAAAATTGTATTATTTAAAAAAGCCATATAACTCAAACAAACAACTAAATAAACAACAAAAACTTTATGGGTTTGATTTGGTTTAAATTTAATAGCGCAACATAAAGTCGACTTTACGATAGCACTATATTCTCACAGCCCTTCAACATTTCCACTCATTTCCCGCGGCTTAAATCAATTTGCTTTTACTTTGACTGGGCAGGATATATATTTTTTTTCTGACCGGCTCGCCATCGAAGTCTGCCTTATAATTTGCAATGCAAACAGGACTCGTGTCCTTAATCTCGCAGACAGCATACGTAGTAAAAAAAACATGGAAGGGAAATCGTGAATATATGTATTTTGGCGAAAATTCAACTTTGACAGACGATGACGAAGAGTTTCTTTTGTGTCGTTAATAATAATAATAACACAACGACGGGAGCAAAGGAAAACCCAATAATAAAATTTCCCTCTTTCGCAGTAACAAAGCTTTAAACGCGTACTAAAAGAATCTCAACTTCAAAAGCTTATCGTGAAATGAAAATTCCTCGAATAGCTAAGTGAATTGGCCTTGGAATGGAATTAGAGGCGGCTTTTTCCACCACCCAATCATCATTATTGTCGTCATCGAGTTGAGTCGAGTGTAAAATGTAATTTATAGATACTAAGAACTCTGGCCAACAGGTTGCCAACTGGTTTTCAATACGCTTCTAAAACCCACCAAGAATTACAATAAAGAAGAAAAAAAATAGAAATAAAGACCAAAGCGGAAGCGAATTCTACAAATTTCATTTACAAACAGTCCTTGAAGACCCAGCGGTGACCACGACAGGTGCAACTTGACAAGTGAGTGCCAATTAGCACATTACAACGAAGGAAAAGTCTATCCGACGAGGGCGGGGAGTGAGTTGAGCCCGATTCGATATTGAAATGAAGAGGCGCTTCGCATAAATCGCAAAAATATGTTAATTAGTCAAGTGCCGCACGACGCGAACGTAAACATTCTGCGCTGTTCGCTTTGAATTTTTTTTTTTAGAATTAATTTCAGCTTCATTTCATTTGCATAAATTGTGTGAATGTTTAATGGACTTGTTTGCCGTACAACAACCGAAAGCAATCAAAATAAAAGCGCAAAACGAAACGGCGGAAAGTAAAAGTTAATTATCGCATAAGACTAGAATTGTCAATTGGGTCTCATCTAGAATTGGGTCAGTGAAATCGAGAATCGATGAATGAAAACGGAATTGCTCTCACAACCGCGTGATAAGATTTTGAATATTTTTTTAGAATCTAAAAATAATTGTGAAACACTTCTTGTCCGCAGCATTTGCCCTCTGACTCTTGGGCCGTGATTACGCATACGCAGCGTGGTCGAGCTAGATTGTCCCAACTTAGGGAAATGTCTCAGAATACACAAGAAGCTAAGCACGAGAGAGATAAGCCAGTTTGGGGGTAGGAAAAAGAGGTCGTAAAATGGGAAAAATTTAATGAAACTAGCTCTCAACACTTGAGTCTTTAAGAAATTCAAAAGTCAGAGGCACACAAAAACCTAAATTAAAGCTGGCCAAGAATCCGACTCGGATTTCCACTCAGCAGAGACAACGGAAGCTTTCCAGTCAGCCAACTGATTAAATTTATTTATTATGTCACTCTCTGTCTGTGTGTCCCAGTGAATGGATGACGTCCCCCCGGCAAAGAGCTCACTTTATGGCCTGTTCTAGCTCTTAAGTCCCATAATGACAGAGCAATCGTTGGCTTAAGTCTCCCTTCAGTAGCTCATCCCCTCTGATTTCTTATCGATGGAGGGCAAATTGATTTTGGACTGCTGCGCTTATCAGTCTTTTGTTTGGCGATTCTCGCTAATCGGGTGGGTATCCCAAATCTCTGCTAGTGATACATACATATGTAGTAAGATATGGCGGCTCTTGTGCCAAATATTTTGCAGATAACAGAAGGAGGAGCAACAGTGGCACCCAACCCAAAACATAAGTACGTGCCTCGAGTGAGTTGTACGGGGGAGGGCACTTTCCCCGGTGAAAAAACTGCAGTCGATTTGCAGTGGGACAGCTGGGTTACGTGGCTTGTTTGGACTGTTCTTTTGGTAGTTGTTTCTGTGTGTCACACAGGGCGATAAAAATTAGCTCGTTGAGCTCCGAACTTCTGGGCTCTAATCCACGTCTCATGTTTACACGTGCCACCATTACTTCTCGACGAGCTCTGCGTTATCAACGAAACCTGAGCGCAGCTCAGTCGCCTTTTGTTATTTTTGGTTTACGGCGCTCAGTTCAATTGGTTTCGGGGCTTGGAATGGTTCCACGCTCTTCGGACATGACTCAATGCGGACATTAATCATGCATCCAACAGAGTCTCAGATATATAATATATGTACATGGATTTTTAACTAACTAGACGAACAAAGGGTGTTAGAATGCTTTTTGTTTCAGCATCGCTGAGCAGAGATTTAAGAGAGAGAAAAAAGCAAACCGCAAAACAACAATAAAGAAACCAAACGAAAATTACTTTTCTACTAATTGCAACTCTGGAACTGCTGAGGTCATCAGGTGGACTGCGGGTGAAGGGAAGGGAGGGGGGGGGCAGATCATTTGGCCAACAGTTCAAAACAATGCACAGGAAATTCGCATTTACTCAGTGCCAGAGAAAAGCCAACAATAAACCAACAAAAATGCCATGCAACATCAACGTTTTCCTTTGCCATTGTGGAGAGGAATTTGCACAAAGCCTTGGATTGAGTAATGATGCCAGCGGGATCAGAGGAAAAACGAAACGGGAATAGCTTATTTCCCAGATTGAAATTCTCTCCCCAACAAATTCAACTTCGCTTAGGGCTTAGAGGAAGTGAAATATGTATATTACGAAATATATTGAAGCAGTTAAGAAAATTTTATTACTTTTTATTTGCGATACTCGAAGAGTAAGCAAATACTGTAAACGATCAAATGTCTGTCTGTCCGTCTGTCCGTCTGTCCGTCTGTCCGTCCGTCCGTCCGTCCGTACAAACGTCGAGATCTCGGGAACTATAAGAGCTAGAACCACCAAATTTTGGGCACAGACTTCAGAAACAAAGCGCAGATCAAGTTTGTTTCAAAACTTGACCACGCCCCTTTTACCGCCCACAAACCGCGAAAATCTGTGGCGCCCTCATTTTTATGCAATCGTTACGGTTTAAAAAGAAATATAATGATATGTGCACTGTCTTACTACACTCCGAACCATTTTGTGCTCTAATAAATAATATAGAAGTTATAGAACATTTTGCTATGCCTTATACATATGTAGTTAATATAGCCCCATAGGTGGCGACTCTATCGTTTTTTTTTCGTTTTGTTTTTTAGCCCCATAGGTGGCGACTCTATCCTTTTTTCGTTTTGTTTTTTAAAAAGGGAAAATGAGTATCGCAAATCTTATAGTCGGGAACCCCGACTATAGCGTTCTTTCTTGTTTTAATTAAAAAATAGATAAAAACATCAAAGAAAAATCATGAGGCAGAAAGTGTAAATATTTACAAAAAATCCATTAAAATAAAATAAACTTAAAAAGTTTAATATGTATATTTCAAAGCTTAAATATTTATTTAAGCTACTTAAATGCATAATCTTTCCGTAGATCAAATGGTGATTCACCGTCAATCTTATTCCAATTATTCTAACGAGTTCCAAATCCGTTCCCAAATCCATTCCCAGTCAGTCCACCTGAATAGAACCCCTAATCAGTGCCCTTCTCCCAAAGCCCCTCCTCACCAATTACTCCACCTTCATTTGGATCACTGACGGCGCTGTTGACGTGGCTAAAATCTCTATTGCATAACACCTGACAAATGCAATTCAGGCAAAATGCATAGACGATGCTGATGATGATGGCCTCAAGTGAAAAACACTCACGCAAACACGCGACGCACTTTGGCATCCCGGGATTGGGTGGCTTCATTCCGATGGGTAGGGTACTTTAATAAAGTGCAGTCCAAATTGTGGGCCATCAGGCAGCCTTGTTTTTGTTTTTATTTTTGTTGTATTTGTTTTTGTTTTGTCGGTGGTGCTGATGCGGTGGTGGTGGTGCTGCTGCTGCTGCAGTTGCAGCCACCGTGGCGTCAATTATCGCCGCTGTACGCAAAGTGGGGCAGGCAAATAATAAAAACGCGCCCAAACGCAGCCGTCAGGCTCAAAGCACTTCATTGTCAAATGAGCTTAAACACGCCCCCTGGCCCCAATTCCGCCCCTTAAGTCCCCTCTTCTCAACGCTGTCCCCAACCTCCCATCCCCCACAATCCCCATCGCCATATCCATCTCCATTCTCGTTTTCATTTGTGCAGCACTCTTTGCTGCGTTTTCGTTTTCATTTTTCTTTTTGAAACGCCCTGTTTTAATACCCTTTCCTACAGTACTAAAATATACAAAAAAAATTGTATTTTTAAGTCAAAAGTTGGCCTGAATTTTAAAACATTACTTTTAAATATAACTCCAGAATACTAAGAAATACATCCTTTTTTTCTACAGTAAATGACAACCTAAGACTTTTTCCTTAATAAATTGTCTACTTAATTTAAGTTCAACGCCTAACACCCTTTATTATTTTGTTATATAAATAATGTATATCATATCTTAATTTACCTTTTTTATACGATTTTAATTGATTATAATAATAATAATAATATTAATTTCTATTATGTATTTTTAGTTGTTAGTTTTTCAAACTTTTAAAATAACTTTTAATACAAAAAAGAAAATATTTATTTTTATTAACCAAAATTTTGTATTAGTTTTCATTATAGCTTATTATTATTATTTTTATCAAAATTGTGCATCTTCGGTGAGGGTAAACTTTTTAATTACCCGAATTAGTTTAAATATATTATTAATTATTTCAATTTTTAGTTCTTTAAAAATATTAGTAAAGGCATTTAAAGTCCGATCTTAAATTAACGTCTCTTCCCAAGTGTTTTTCTTTTTTTCTGCAGTTTTGTTCGCCGTTTTAACGCCTCACTTGCCGCCTTGTTTGCCTCGTTCGCTGATTTGCTGATTGATGGCGACGTCTGCAATTGAGACTGCGACTGCGACTCCTCCGCCTCCGTCGGCGACTCCGCGCAGGTGTCGCCGCCTAATTAAATGAAGGCAACGCTCACGCATGCGTAACCTGCAAACACTCCCATACCGAAACCCATGCCCAAACCCATTTCCCCGCCCCCCTCGAGCGCCCTTCGCAATGCATTGTTAAGAAAATGGGTCAATATGCAATTATTGCACTTTTTTTCGCTCTGTGGGCTCAGCTTCGTTTGCGTCACCTGCGGAGAGTTGAGAGGCGCGAGTTCGCAATAATCATAATATGGCTACTTCACTTGGCAAAGCAATCAAGCCGAGGCCTCCGAGGTGTTGATTTTGTTAATATTTGCCCGCTGGCCTTCTGTCTCCCTCCCCCACTCTGTGTCGTTCTCTCTCTCTCTCTCTCTGCCGCTCCCAATTCGCGGAACTGGAAAAGGAGTCGTCGATATCGATGCATCGATGCGTTTGCCACAGCACCAAGTTCCCAGTTCTATGGCGTAATGAGGCGACGCCAGAGTTTGTTTGGTGTGCTCCAATTTCGATGGTGATGAAACCATTTGGGGTAGAAACTTGGAATTGATTTTTGGAAGAAAGTACGCGGAAAGAGCTCCCTGGGACAAATGAATTGAATTCCATGAACGCATATCTTAAATAATCTAAAAAAGTTCCAATTTAACTTAAAATTCTTTATAATAAATACCCAAAATTATTTGACTTCACTTTCAGAAAAATGTCTAAATTCTAGCTTAAATTATGTACACATTTTAACAAACAAGTTTCTAAAAAAATCTTTTGGCCCCATCCAAATTAAGCCTTTTTTGACCGGCAACATGAGGGCCCTTTTAGGTGCCGAAAGCTGGCTAAGCATCGTAAGTTCGCAGGACTTAACTTTAACTTAATGAAAAACTCTAATAAGAAACCTCAGTGCAGGTACAAAGTACGATGGTACAGCAAGGGAAAGTCTTATTTGCCTCCAAAAGAGCTTTACGATATGGCAAGAAAAGTTATTGAAGCCAGAAAATTAACGCTTTCCTCACGTTTAAGACCGGCTGTAGGAAAAACGCCTGAAACTCCCACCTTAGACATTTTTTGTAGGGCTTTAGCATTGGCTAGTTCCTCGGGGTCTGCGAAAAAAACAGGTAATGTTGGGAAGCACAAAGAGTTGGATACCGGTGGATCACAAACTGAAGAGCCTACAGATTCCAGCATCCAGACATCGAAGAAAAAGGCAGGATGTATAAACCTTAATTCAAATCATAGCGAAGAGCAAAAACCGCGAGTCCAACCCAAAAATCAATCAAAAACGCCTCAGGGAAATTCAGAAGCACCGGAAATCTTTAACTGCAAGAACTGCAATGATAACGCTTCAGGATTCCCCGACTTGTTAATGGTAAACTGCAAAAACTGCAATGGAAATGGCACAGAAAAATCAGTCATGGAAAGTGCAAAAGAATTATCAGACCCAAAAGAACTGAATTTAGAAACACCAAAGATTTTTAACTGTAAGACCTGCAATGAATATACTTCAGGAAAATCTCAAGGTTTCCCAGACTTGTTGATGGTTAACTGCAAGAACTGCAATGAAAATGGCAGTAACAAATCTCTAGAGTCATTCGGAGAAAAGGCATTGCCACCACAGCAGGGAAGTAATGCAAGTCAACCTTCCAGCGATTTAAAGATCCTTTCAAAGAGTCCCCTGAAACCTGCGGTCATCGCAGCTTCAACACCAAATCCACCGATTCTAGAAAACAGATTTACCATGCCGCATAAGTTGGCTCTTTCGGTGGGAAGAAATCCCTGTATAGAAGGTGACGAAAAGGTTTCCTGCAAGTCTACGGAAGAAACCAAACCAAAATCTAAACATTCATACAAAAATTTGGAAAATAGCGAAAGTAAGCTCACCACAATTTCTATCAATCCTCCTGTTCAACAAAATTCGTTGATTAAAGATAACATATCTGTTAATAACGAAGCACTAGGGGACCCTATATTTAAAGACATTTCTGTAAATGACATTTTGGCTAAACCAAGTGTTTTGGTTAAAGCGAAGTCTCCTGAAAACTTAGCAGAAAAACCTTCGGTTAAAGATAATAATGTACCAATTGGTAAACTACCATTGAAAGCAAATGCTCAGGGTAAAACAAATGCTTCCGTTAAATTAAAACCCCAATCAGAAAAGCTACCACCAATTCCATCAGATGGTTTTACTATGCCGCTGGCTTGGGCTTTTCCGTTGGGAAGAAATCCTTGTAGAGACGGTAAGAAAGAAACCGATAAATCTAAATGTTCACCACCAAAAGAAGAAAATCCCGAATCCAGCAAGGAACCCAAAAAAGAATCAACAGTAGATAATCTGGAAAAGGAAGTACCTAAAGCTGTTTCACAATGTAAGCCAGAAACCAAAGAAAATATTTGTCCAGAAGCAGATGCTCAAAAGCATTTGGTTAATTCGAAGCCTAAGTCTCCAAAAAAAAATAAAAAATATTTCTCTTTTCAATTTATTCTTTATGCCTGTATTTTATTTTTATTATTTTCCCGTCGCGACATTTCCCCAGATGGCAGCTGGCATGTGCATTGAACGCATTGTGCACCACTGGATGTTGTGCTTAAGTGCGGTGGTTGTTCCCGCTCTTTAGTGGGTAAGGGCATTAAATGATTTGGCTGGGTATTGAGGTCCATTTGAAGGCTCTTCTACCAGACTTTTACAGAGTTTTATTGACTGGCTTATAGGTATTCTGCTTTTTAGAAAAAATTTACATGTAAAAATCCAAAAAATTTTATTTTTTTTTGCGTCACCTGCGGAGAGTTGAGAGGCGCGAGTTCGCAATAATCATAATATGGCTACTTCACTTGGCAAAGCAATCAAGCCGAGGCCTCCGAGGTGTTGATTTTGTTAATATTTGCCCGCTGGCCTTCTGTCTCCCTCCCCCACTCTGTGTCGTTCTCTCTCTCTCTCTCTCTGCCGCTCCCAATTCGCGGAACTGGAAAAGGAGTCGTCGATATCGATGCATCGATGCGTTTGCCACAGCACCAAGTTCCCAGTTCTATGGCGTAATGAGGCGACGCCAGAGTTTGTTTGGTGTGCTCCAATTTCGATGGTGATGAAACCATTTGGGGTAGAAACTTGGAATTGATTTTTGGAAGAAAGTACGCGGAAAGAGCTCCCTGGGACAAATGAATTGAATTCCATGAACGCATATCTTAAATAATCTAAAAAAGTTCCAATTTAACTTAAAATTCTTTATAATAAATACCCAAAATTATTTGACTTCACTTTCAGAAAAATGTCTAAATTCTAGCTTAAATTATGTACACATTTTAACAAACAAGTTTCTAAAAAAATCTTTTGGCCCCATCCCATCCAAATTAAGCCTTGTTTGACCGGCAACATGAGGGCCCTTTTAGGTGCCGAAAACTGGCTAAGCATCGTAAGTTCGCAGGACTCTTAAACTTCATGAAAAACTTTAATAAGAAACCTCAGTGCAGGTACAAAGTACGATGGTACAGCAAGGGAAAGTCTTATTTGCCTCCAAAAGAGCTTTACGATATGGCAAGAAAAGTTATTGAAGCCAGAAAATTAACGCTTTCCCCACGCTTAAGACCGACTGTAGGAAAAACACCTGAAACTCCCACCTTAGACATTTTTTGTAGGGCTTTAGCATTGGCTAGTTCCTCGGGATCTTCTAAAAAAACAGAAAATAGTGACAAGTCCAAAGACTTGTTAACCAGTGAATCCCAAACTGTAGAACGTACAGATTCCAACATAAAAACATCAAAGAAGAACCCAGGATGTATAACCCTTATTTCGAATCAAAGCGGAGAGCAAAAACCCCAAGTCCAACCCAAAAATCCATCTAAGACGTCTCAAAGGAGTTCAGAAGCACCGGAAATCTTTAACTGTAAGAACTGTAATAATAACGCTTCAGGATTCCCAGACTTGTTAATGGTAAACTGCAAAAACTGCAATGGAAATGGCACAGAAAAATCAGTCATGGAAAGTGCAAAACAATTAGCAGACCCAAAAGAACTGAATATAGAAACAGCAAAGATTTTTAACTGTAAGACCTGCAATGAATATACTTCAGGAAATACTCAAGGTTTCCCGGACTTGTTGATGGTTAACTGCAAGAACTGCAATGAAAATGGCACTAACCAAACTCTAGAGTCATTCGGAGAAAAGGCATTGCCACCACAGCAGGGAAGTAATGCAAGTCAACCTTCCAGCGATTTAAAGATCCTTTCAAAGAGTCCCCTGAAACCTGCGGTCATCGCAGCTTCAACACCAAATCCACCGATTCTAGAAAACAGATTTACCATGCCGCATAAGTTGGCTCTTTCGGTGGGAAGAAATCCCTGTATAGAAGGTGACGAAAAGGTTTCCTGCAAGTCTACGGAAGAAACCAAACCAAAATCTAAACATTCATACAAAAATTTGGAAAATAGCGAAAGTAAGCTCACCACAATTTCTATCAATCCTCCTGTTCAACAAAATTTGTTGATTAAAGATAATATTTCTGTTAATAACGAAGCACTAGGGGACCCCATATTTAAAGACATTTCTGTTAATGACATTTTGGCTAAACCAAGTGTTTTGGTTAAAGCAGAGTCTCCTGAAAACTTAGCAGAAAAACCTTCGGTTAAAGATAATAATGTACCAAATGGTAAACTACCATTAGAAGCAAATGCTCAGGGTAAAACAAATGCTTCCGTTAAATTAAAACCCCAATCAGAAAAGCTACCACCAATTCCATCAGATGGTTTTACTATGCCGCTGGCTTGGGCTTTTCCGTTGGGAAGAAATCCTTGTAGAGACGGGAAGAAAGAAACTGATAAATCTAAATGTTCACCGCCAAAAGAAGAAAAGCCCGAATCCAGCAAGAAACCCAAAAAAGAATCAACAGTAGATAATCTGGAAAAGGAAGTACCTAAAGCTGTTTCACAATGTAAGCCAGAAACCAAAGAAAATATTTGTCCAGAAGCAGATGCTCAAAAGCGTTTGGCTAATTCAAAGCCTAAGCCTCCAAAAAATAGTGCACCTAAGGTAATACTTCCACAGGAAAAGCCATCGAAACACAGTATTGTCAATCCAAAGCCAATAAAACCAATAAGTCCTCCAGTTGAAGCCACTCCTCCAGCAAAAAAACCTTCTAAAGGAAATTACAATCCAGAGAATGGCAGCAACCACCTTTCTCCATGCCGATCTTGGCGGCTTTTCCATTGGGAAGAAATCCATGTTTGGATGGCCAAAGAGGAGAAGCCGAAAAGGAGAACCCAAAACCTAAAGATGATCCCTGCGACAGTCTTAAAGTCAAACCCTGCAAGACAGAAGTAAATACCTGCGATTCAAACAAGGAAAGTTCTAGTGTCAGCAAAACTTCTCTAGGAAAAAAGGCTTCAAGTCAAAGGCAAAAAGCTGATAATCTTACAGATTCACCGATGGAAGGCAGGACTCATCCAGAAAAAGATGGTAAGACTTCCAAAACTTCTATTAGCTTACCAGCGGAAAAAGGACCATCACAAACTCATTCGGCACCTTCACCTGCCAAAGAAGTCAGACCTTCTTCAAGTCCCCCGGTAGATAAAGTTAAATCATCTTTCGAAAAGCCCAAAGACCAAACAGACAAAATATTAAAAAAACATTCACAAAAAAATACTACTCCTTCAAATTCTCCAACTGTAAGTCAACCGAAAATTGGTAAAGGTGGTAAATCTTCTGAAAATTCTTCAAGCTTACCAACTGCAAAGGAAACTTCAGCAAATCCGCAACTATCGCCTGGTAAAGAAATCAAGGACTATTTGGATCCTCACGGGGAAAGAGTAGAAGCACCTAAATTAAAACCCCAACAAGCATCAGCAAAAATAAATGAAGGCTGCGAACTTAAAGTAGAATGTTTGGTTAATGAAGGCAAATCTAAACCACAGAAGATGGCTCTCACAGAAAAATCTCAGCCAGCTAAAATCAGTGACTCTAGCGAGTCGAAAAATAAACCTGTTCTGAAGGACTTTCCTGTCCTTCCACTGAAACAAAGCCTGGCGGGCTACCTTAGCAGTATTGAACCTCTTCTTACCATCGACGAACTCAAGGAGGCGCAAGAAGTGACCAAGAAGTTCGGTGAGAACGAGGGCCAGGATCTCCAGGAGCTGCTGGAGGAAGCGGGAGAGGCTAGCTCCAACTGGCTGACTCCACGGTGGACCCGTGCCGTCTATTTGAGAAATCAGGCTCCCCTGACTGTCTTCTCCAGCCCGGGACTCTCTTTTCCCATTCAAAAATTTACCAACTACATCGATTTTCTCACCTTTACGGCAAAAGCGATTTACGGTATTTGCGAGTTCAAGCAGCTCGTGGACCAAAACAAAATCCCTGTGGTCAAGTATGGCAATGACGACCTGGACAACAGCCAGTTCTGCAAAATCTTTGGCACGGTTCGCAAGCCAGGTCGATTTTGCGATACCATTGAACAGTACAGCGATTCCCAGTATGTTGTGGTGGCCTATAAAAACAATGTGAGTTATATTCAGTTTATTACTATTTATTTTATGAGCCTATGAAAGTAACCTGTTGGTCATCAATTAATTATTATTATTAACTTTCCATTTTGAATTCAGTGACCCCAAAATATTCGTTTTGAAGCTGTTGTTTTTAATACTTAAACCTAGATTTTTTTTTTTTAATAATTACCCGAACTTTTAACCTTCTCCTTTACCAAACAGTACTTTAAATTGC
This sequence comes from Drosophila oshimai, assembly GCA_018150695.1. NCBI lineage: Eukaryota > Metazoa > Arthropoda > Insecta > Diptera > Drosophilidae > Drosophila > Drosophila oshimai. Next base: position 249,644 of record JAECWM010000031.1, on the reverse strand, counting down.
CCATTTGCTTTGCTAGTGGACAATTGTTGCATGTCCACAGTCTGAGAGATGCACTGGAGGAGATTATCAACTGTCCTGTGGACGAGGGCATTCCTTATGGCCTGCTAACCCACGACAATCGGAGCAACTGGGCCGAAGCCTATAAGGCACTGTGTTGTCCGCATGGCAACGCGGATTCCGTGGAGACCATCGAGCAATCTTTGTTTTTGGTCTGCCTGGACAATTGTGTCTCCGTTCCCAAAGGTAAGGAGACCATTGTGCAGGCCCACCAGCTTCTTCACGGCGGAGGACTCCGTCAGAAACAGCGCAAATCGTTGGATGGACAAGACCATCCAGCTAATAGTCAACCCAAACGGACTGGCTGGCTTCTGTTACGAACATTCTCCCGCCGACTGCCAGCCACTGGCCATGTTAATGGACTTTGTGCAGGAGAAAGTGTAAGCATTAGATTTTATTTATTTAATTTAATTTGATTTCTTTAATCTTTTTCTACAGAACCGAAGAAAACTATGGGTGTGATAGCTGTGAGAACGACAAGGAAGTATCCTCCACCCTGCTAAAATTCCAGCCGATGAACGAGTGCATCAACCTGTGGCTGTGTCAGGCGATGCGGAATATTGAGAAGATCGCCTGCCACCTGCAGATGAATGTGTTCCAGTTCGAGTGCCATGGAAAAAACTTCATCAAGGCGCAGGGACTAAATGTGGACAGCTACATACAGATGGCCCTTGCACTGGCCTACTACTCCATGCACAAGAGGATGCCCGCCCAGTACGAGTCCGCTCATTTGAGGATGTTCCACGAGGGACGCACTGAGACCATACGCAGCACCTCCAATGCATCGAAGGCCTTTGTCCTGGCCATGGTATCGGTAAAGGCCACGGGGAATGACAAGTTGGCAGCCCTTTACAAGGCGGTGGATGCCCACGAGAAGCTGACCAGGGAGGCTATCAAAGGCCAGGGTATCGATCGTCATTTGTTTGGACTGCAGCAGATGGCCTTGGAAAACGGCCTGCCTCTGCCGGACTTTTTTATGTCAAAGGGTTATATAAGATCAAGGACCTTCCAGCTTTTCACCTCACAGGTGGCCACCACACGCGAGGGCTTCATGGCCTTTGGGCCTGCGATATCCGAGGGGTACGGTTGCTGCTACAACCCGCAGGACAACAAGATAATTTTTGCCATCTCTTCCTGGAGAACTTTACCCACAATAAGCTCCCTTCGGTACGGTAAAGCCATCAAAAAGTCTTTAAATGCCATGAGAAGACTAATCCTGGAATCGGGTGGCGATCGAAAGGGCGAGGATCCTTGCAAATGCAAGAAAATTCTGGTCTAGCAAGAGATCATGAGATAAGCTCCCCTCTTTTGTTTCGTTTCATAACAAGGCAAATACACGTTCGTAATACTTATTTCAGATGCATTAACCAAGCCAATTTAACTGGGTTCGGGTTCAGGGTCGTCGAAAAAAGCGATTTCGTATTACTCACGCTGAAACCAAGCTCACCTTTGACAAGAAACGAGCTGGAGACTCGTGGAATTCTCTTCCAGAATCTTAACCTGACTCAGAGCGAAGAAACGAAAGAGAGAAGAAAGAGAGGTTGATCAAGTGCAGCCAACTCAGATCATCCGAGATCGCCCACAGGGTTTAATTAATAACGCAGCCAAGTCAGCGGGGGCATTGAATAATACTAAAATACTTAACACAACAAAAAATTTTTTATGGGATCAATCATCGAGTTTTGAAGAACTCTATTCATCAGAATCTTTCCTTTTATTCGATCAAACCATTAATTTTAGGGTGAAGCTAAGAATGAGCTATTTATATGGGAGAAACTAAATGATGCATATTTTTAACCATAACCAACTTATAAAAAAATAATACATTCATAGGAAAAAGGTCTCCATAAATAACTGATACACTTCATCGGAATCCACTATCAATAAAGGAGGAGTTTGAAGGCGTATTCTCTGCATTCGATGCACCACTGACCCACCTCACTCATGAAAGCGGCCCCTTCTTCTCTAAGGGGGCAAAGAGTCAACCCCTTGTGCCCCCTCATATTCCTCCATTATCATCTCATATTTGCCTCGCCAGTTCTTATGCAACATTTGCAGATGCAGTTCGCGTTCTTCTTCCACTTCGCTCTCGGTTTCTCGGTTTTGTGCTCTTTGCTGGCTGCAATTTTATTGCTAAATTAAGTAATTGGTACAAGAAGCCGCCTCCGCAGCCCCTTCTCCCTTCGACTGCCCTGCGTTTGCTTTGGATTCTTGCAATCTAAATGTTCAGCTGTCTATGTTTGCCTTTGTGCGAGTATCTGTATCTGTAGCTGAGTATCTGTATCTATTAGACCGCTGGCAGCCTCGTATGTATCTGCATCTGTGCATCGCACAATGAGAAGCGTGCTCTGTGTTTCTCTTTTCCTTTCGATTCTTTGGTATTCCACTTCTGCTTTCCATTGCGAATGTGTTTTGCAGATGCGGACTCAAATGCAGTCCGCGAATAGTCCGAAAAAGAGATGATCATCTGCATCTGCATGTGCATCTCTCTATCTGTATCGCTGCTTTGCAGCCGAACGAATCGTTCCAGAGAATTGCGACTTATTTTCGACCGAATCTCTGGCATCGCGTTTGCCGTCATTAGCCAAATTGCAGGCATTCTAATTGGCACACTCCACCTCGCCTCACTCCACTCCACTCCACTTGAGTTCACCTCATGCGAGGGGAAAGAGTTTGCAAAACGCTGCGTGTGAATCACACGCCTTTGGGGCTGATCTCCGGGGGGCGTGGTCCGTCCGTCGGACAGCCTTCCTCTCACGTGCTGCTCGTCATCGCTTGGCCACAATCTGATCTCATTTTAATCACAGCTAATGAATGTCAACACTAATTGCCACTTGAGTGCCACCACCACACCACACCACTCAGTGGTCGAGGGCCCAAGGGGTGGACCCCGAAAATGATCTCAAACAAAACAAAGTTAACAAGCAGCAAACAGCAAAAAAAAGAGTCAAACAAAAGCCTAATTACGGGTTGCTATAACTACATATCATATGTATATGGAGCACAAACCTCCCTTCGAGGGAGTGCGTCACTTAAACGACTTAATATTTACAAAAATTTACACAAATTAATTAACCAATTAAGTGAACGTAGAGCAGACAAGTTTGGTCATTAATCATAGAGTGTTTCTATGACGATCCACGGAGTCCCCTCGGGCTAACGATGTGGTAAAAACTCAATTCATAGAAACTTTAATGGGTTTATTCAAGAGTGATAGATGGATTAATTGAGCTTTGGAATTGTCAAAGCTAATTATTGGGATTTTAATATTAAAACCATGTTCCACTGACAGATTTAGAATTCATTTAGTTAACCATCATGAAGTCAAAATGTCACCAAAGTAATTACTTGGAAGTTACAGGAAATCTCATGCTTAAATTATAAAATCGACCTATATAACACCATAATAAAGTCTATGTTAGTGCTTTAATTAAGTGCTTCAGTTTTTACTAACACATTCATGACACTATGTAATTGAGAGGACTTCAAAATTCTTCTCTACTTCGATCATTTTTTTATACTGACTGTAAAATGCAGGCAGATGAAATGAAGTTGTTTTGCCGGCCACATGGCGTATGAGTAATCTGTGCAAAGCCTTAACCATTTATGGCTCCCCTGCAGCATCGATCGTCTTGGACTTGGACAACGAATTCGATTCAACGACTGTTTGTTTGTTTGTTTGTTGGTTTGTCTCTCAGCTTCGATTGAGATTTCGAGCTCGTTCTGTGGCCATTTGGTGCCTGGTCATGCTCCACGCTGCAGTTCCAAGTGTGTGAGCCTCGGTTTTTGAGGATAGCCTGCGACCAAGTTGGGGTCGCAATTCTTTATTTGTATTCCGAGTAATTGTCGTCGTCGTCGCCGGCCGAAAGGTGATGTCATCCGGCAGGTAGATATAGGTGCCAGAGGTGACTTTTTGCAGCAGTCATCGTCGCGAGCTGTTTGTCGTTGATGGATTCGTTGAGGCAAATCTCGGAATGGAATGGATTGGATTGGCTTGGATTGAATTGGTCTGTAGAGTAGATGCTCTTGTCTTGGCTGCTGCTGCTGCGCATTTTTACCAATTTTAGCCAAACTCAATTAGTCTTAACTGATGTTTCGTTTGTGCTTTTTATAGAACTCGCGCACAAGGAGCGGGAGCTTATTGCTTTCTGATATCATTGGGGTCAAGGCCAGCATTCAGCATCCAGCACCCATTGGCCGAACCCAATCCCATGACCGATCCCCTCGAATCTCGAGAGCTTCGAGCTGCTGCGCAATTCAAAGAAAGCCGTGCACATAAATTCAGTTGGCTAAATGTGCACAAGCATCTGTATATACAGCACTCTGAGCTGGCTTCGATTCGGCTTCTTTAATTAGCACTGAAATTAAACTTTTTTTCGGCGGTGCTTTTTCCTTTCATTTGTCGCATTACCTGCGACTCAGTTGGCCCAACTGAACCCGGCTCTGTTTGAATCCCCAGACTCCAGATTCCAGTTTCCAGTTTCCAGCGGCTTCCGTCGATTGGCCGACTAATTCTTCTTTAAACAAACCGAGAAGAACCGAAAAATGAGCAGAAGCAGCAGCCGCAAAAAGTAAACTCTGAAATCTTCATAAACATGCTAACAAAAAGTTCTTTTGCCAGCGACCTTGGAATTTCAGTTCATCTGCTTTGCGTGCTTCATTTTGAGAACTCGCCCCCTTCTGCCTTAATTCTTCTTAATTTATTAATTCGTAATACCATTTTACGGCTGGCCATTTGGATTCCATACAAGATTTCAGTTCAGTTTTGTTTAAATTTTTGTTACTGGGGGGAAGAAGATAATAAGAGCAATGCCCCAATGCAAGTAGCAGAAGCGAGACCATTTGCTTTGTAGTATCTGCAAAATTGCGCAACCCATGAGATACAAGCTTACTCACCCACACTCGCTCAATGGCCTGGCCTCTTTGACTTCATTTTCTTTTAGTATATTTGCATTATTTTGGTTTTTGCCGCGGCCCGCATTCAGCATGCGCCCTGTTGCCCCACCCTCCAATTGCATCTGCAAAACACATTCGCAATGGAAAGCAGAAGTGGAATACCAAAGAATCGAAAGGAAAAGAGGAACACAGAGCACGCTTCTCATTGTGCGATGCACAGATGCAGATACATACGAGGCCGCCAGCGGTCTAATAGATACAGATACTCAGCTATAGATACAGATACTCGCACAAAGGCAAACACAGACAGCTGAACATTTAGATTGCAAGAATCCAAAGCAAATGCAGGGCAGTCGAAGGGAGGAGGGGCTGCGGAGGCGGAGGCGGCTTCTTGTACCAATTACTTAATTTAGCAATAAAATTGCAGCCAGCAAAGAGCACAGAACTGAGAAACCGAGAGCGAACTGGAAGAAGAACGCGAACTGCATCTGCAAATGTTGCATAAGAACTGGCGAGGCAAACATGAGATGATAATGGAGGAATATGAGGGGGCACAAGGGGTTGACTCTTTGCCCCCTTAGAGAAGAAGGCGCCGCTTTCATGGGGGAAGTGGGTCAGTGGTGCATCGAATGGAAGGAGTTCGGTGGGTAAGACTTAGAACTCTTCTAACTCCAACTAAGTGCATCATAAATATTTTTGTTTACGAAAAAAAGCTCATCCTTTAAAGAGTAACAAAAACCCTCTCTTTTTTTTTTTTTTTTAGTTACACAAACTAATATTACATAATTTTTTATTGACTATATTTTATCTTCTTGACATCCTCCCATTTACGTCACTCTTTCCCCAACCTTATTATTATTACTATTGTTATAATATACATAGTTCTACAGTATAAGTAAGTATAATTAATATCTGATACCTTTTGATATTCCATTTATTGCACCTTTTAAAACAAAGCTAAATCAAATGGAAGTATAAAAATGGATTTACAAACTGAATTAGAAATATTCTCTTCATGAAATATTATTCAAAATTTTAGTTTTGTTGTAAACTTAGGAACAACTTAGAATAAGTCTTTGCTAATTGGTACAGATCCCATCTAACTGCATAACCAACCAACTACCCTCCCTTTCTTTTCCTACACTTTTGATGTAGTATGATTTAGTGCCGCAGCTGACTTGGCTGAGTTATTAATTAGCAAGCTGAGTGACTGGGCTCCCCGTACCCGTGCTGCCCCTAATCCCCGTGGGCGTTCTCGGATGAGCTGGACTGAGCTGGCTGCACTTGACTGATCTCCCGCCGCCCCCTTTCCCACCTCGCCCTCTTTTTTGGTCTGAGTCAGGCTAATATTCGCGATCGTTTTAGGGGCCTTGTCAAAGGTGAGTAATAAGCGGGAGATCGTATATGGCTCGGTGGATGTTTCCACAGAAATTCACCAAGTTTCACCTTGAACTTGGCCGGACAGCGAGATGGGGCTAACTATTTGAATTTTTGAATTTTCCTATTCTTTTTCGCCTTTTTTTTGCAGTTGCATTGCGCTGCTCAGCGAAGCTGAAAATATTTAAATATGCTAAACAACGTTTTTGTGGCTCTGCGGCTAAGCAAATATGAATGCGATATTTGTTTGTTGGTGGGACTCACCCACATGACAATGGTGGTGATGACGATTTTGTTGGCCTGGCCAAAAAGCAGAACCACAAGCGACAAAGTAATTACGTCGAGAAGGGGGAGAGACTGAGAGAGAGAGCTACATCAGGTTATGCAAGTTCAAGGCCAAAAACTCTGCATTAATTATAATTATTTTTGCATTTGTTAAACGCAGAGAGGGGCAACAACAAACAGCAAACAGGTAAATGCAGAATGTGTTTTGCTCGAATGTGGTAATTAATTGTGGCCAGCAATCGATGGGTCCGGAATACCCCAGCCAGGGGGTTAATGCCATTACTGCCCCCCAAGACCAGTAAACTCCCTCTAAGCTAAGTCCACAAAACACTGAATCAGCAACACCACTTTCTTGGCTAATTTGTTGTCACCCTGTGACACAGAAAGAATAAAGAACAACCAATGAGCAATCCAAACAAACCACGACTGCACTTTTACTCCAGGGAAAGTGGTCTTCTCGAGGCACGTACTTGGGTTTTGGGTTGGGTGCCACTGCTGCTCCTCCTCGGTTCCACTTTTGTTATCTGTGAAATATTCGGCACAAGAGCCGCCATATCTTATATCATTTGCACAGATTTGGGATACCCGATAAGCGAGTAAACAAAAGGCTGATAAGCAGCAGTCCAAATTCAATTTGCCCTCCATCGATAAGAATTTGGGGGGAGTTACAGAAGGGAGACTTAAGCCCACGATTGCTCTGCCATTATGGGACTTAAGAGCTGGAGCAGACCATAAAGTGAGCCCCTGGACAAGGGGACACCATCCATCCACTGAGACACAGACAGAGAGTGACATAAGAAATAAATTTAATCAGTTGCTCTGCTGATGCTGCTCAGTTGGAAGTGGAAACCCAATCCGATTTCGAAGCAGCTTTAACTTCTAGTGTCTCTGACTTCTGGTGTAACTTTAAGATTGCCTCTGTGTCTGTGTGTGTCATCGGTTCATATTTCGAGTGTTTAGCGTTCATTTCTTTCAATTCCGCCCTTTTTACGACCACCTCCACCTCCACCTCCTGCATGACTGTGTGGCTTATCTCTTTCAGACTCCGATTCCCATTCCGTTCCATTCTTGTGTCTGTTGTAGGAAATCGAGACAATGTGGCTTTGGCCACGTTGCGTATGCGTAATCGAGGTCTTAAATCCGACTCAAAGGGCAATTGTGTTGTGCCACCGAGCGAGTGTTCATAGCCAGCAGCTAACATACTTTTCCAATTATTTGATGAGCTTTTTCCATCTTCCGCTTTTAGTGCTTTTATAAACACATTCCACGCTCGATTTTCCCCTTTGGAAATTTACTTCCCTTCGGCTGTTTGTGTGTTTATTTTATTCTAGGGATTTAATTCACAATTAAAATCATGGTAATTTTTAAAGTGGCAACCAGAAACATACGCACACTTAGCACACACACAGAATTTATGCGGGGGAAAATGACGATTTTATGAGGAAAACATTTAAATTTAATTAACATTTAAAGGCAGAAACCAGCTGCTCGTCCTGTGTCAGAAAATGCACAATTATGTGGCTTTCATTATTCACACCTGCAATTCGCTTTTCGCTTTTATTGTTGTGACTGGGCAAATAATTAGCAAAGGCAACGATTTATATTTAAGTCAAAATTTAAACGTAAAATTGTTTAATTATTCGTACACAGATGTACACTCGTGTGTGGTAAGAGAATTTGCATAGTAATTGCATTGCAATTGGAATAATTGATTGTTCCGTTCGATGTTTGTTTTTGATTGATTTGCCGAGACCGAGATTACGTTTCGATGTGGGTAATTAAATTTAAGTTTATTGGAAATGTAGTAATTACAAGTATTCATTCAGGATCATTTAGACTCAGAAAAACAGAGCTTTAATTTTTAACCTCTTAAAAGTACAAATTGTAAACAGAAACAATTTAATACAAACAAATTACTTTAAAGACTTAAGAGTAACATTTTTTTAACGATTAGCACTGAATAGAATCGTATTCCTTATGCGGAAATCGATTTAATTTTCCCGATAACCTTCCATTAGTTATAGTTATGTATAACTGGTTAACGTTATGACTGAAGACTTAGCATCGGCAATTAAAACAGAACTTTGGTTTGACCAAGCGATAGCCACATAAAATCGCATAAATATGCTAATTTATGTTTCCATCGCCCAAGTATTCTTAACTCAAAATTGGCTACGTTTTTTTTTCTACTTATTATTCAACTAATTAGCATAAGTTGCTGGATTCAAGACATTTAGAGTTGAGCGCTGTGAAATGGAAAGTAAAAGTAGTATTTTCGAAAATGTGACGCAAGCTTAACTGGAAAAGAAAATGGGTCAAGGTTGTTAGGTGACTGAATAAAGTATTTCTGAAAAGAATTAGACACGAATTTACTTTGGAAACTAATAAAAATAATTCGTTTTTTTAAGTTTTACTTTTATTTCAGTAATGGCTACTAATCAGAGTTTTTTTTTCATTGTTTGGAAGTTTACAAAGTAAAATAGTCAAACTTCAAAAAAATATTTATTAATATTACAATTTTCAGAATAAAACGTATCAATTGTTTAAGTCTTTATTAGTTTTTGTACAAAAATGAAGTATTATAAAATCATTAAATTGTACGAGGTGTTCCGGGGGCCGGAACCCCTATCCCACACTTATAAACTGGAATCCACGGGCATCCTCATCCGACGCATCTCTGTCTCTATCAGTATCGAATCCGGAATTTCTATCTTGATCGTTTCCCCAGTTGTTTCTATCATCGCCAGAGTTATCCAGTGTTTCCAGTCGCTTCAGGAGCTTATCGACATCGGAGCTGTGAACACTATCGCTCCAGTCATCGCCATTGCCACCTGCACTTCTACCTCTTCCTTCACCTATGTTTATATTCTGGAATAGACCCGATGCAGCGATCGCGGAATAGATTAATCCGCACAGCAGCAGAAGGCGGAGAATGGTTTGCATTTTGCTTCGATTAGCGCTGGCTGAAGTTGACTGAATGTCAGTCGGCTTCCGAGTGGCGCTTTTATAGACTTGCCCTCCTCTGGGTTATCACACCATTCTCGATGATTGGTATTGTATTGGTATATACGCATTGGTTATGTACTGATTGAGGTGAATGCGGGAAATTCCAGCTTTCGTTCATACAAAGTATATAGCCCCCTGTTGACCACAAGCTTAATTGATATCTTAATTGAGTGTCTGGTTCAGGTAGTAACAAGTTCTTGAGCTGAAAAATACTTATCGGTTAATATTTCTTTAGGTAGCATTATTTCATTTCAATAAAATTTACATAAAATAATCAAGGAAAATCAAAATAGTATAACATTGTAAAAGGCATTGCTGTGATAAGAACCATGAGTCATAACTCAAAGTCGTCAAGGTATTTATATTATCTCATGAAAAAAATTGCCCCACATGAACAGCTTGCAAGTTTTCTTACAAAATTTAAATTATAATTAAACATATTTTAAATATATATTAATTTTTTAATTAAACAAATTTGTTTAAGAACATTTTGTAACTTACATAAATTTGTAACAAATTATGTATGTACAACTTTAACTGTATCTTGTAAGCTTTAAAAATAAAAAAATTCATTTTATCAACATTAGATGATTTTTTTCTGTGTTGTGTAGTTTTTAAGGTATATTCACAAAAAATTAATTTCGAAAGATTGGGCTACTTACAATCTATAGTTAGGACTCCGGAATTAGCAGTAGCTTAAAACTACATTTAATCGTTAAATTATTAATTTAATTAATTATTTACAAGTAAATTAGAGACTTGGTAACTGAAAATCAACCGGTTCCAAGGTTGTCTCATCGTAATCGCCACTTGAGTAATCGGTTGAGTTTTCCTCCGAAGCATTGTACTCCTGCCATTGTCTGACTAGATCCTCCATTGCGTTCATGAACTCTTCGGCACTGTTGTACCCACTGCCAGATGATTCCTCCAAGGCATCCTCATCCCCCGATCCAATCCAGTCGTGCGGATGGGCAGCCACTAGCACCGCAAAAATGATTCCGAGTAGGAACAGCAGTGGAATAATGTGGCTCTTCATGCTGTTCAATTATCTGCGGGCAACTGCAGTTTTCAATTGTAATTTCTTTCGTTTTTATACTGATCGGATCGGTCAGAGTTAGTTCAGCGGAATTCTGGAAAATCCAGTCTGGGTTAAGCCCGCCAGTTGCTAAGATTTCCTCATTCATATTGATGCGTTGGGCGGTGCAATATTCCGGGCTGAATCTGAGTCAGCGCACAGGCCAAGCCAAAGCAAGCATAACGCATACGACACGTTGCCGCATGCGGTTTAACAGTCATGCAAATAAGTGTCCTATTAATTCGTTTTAATTGCTCTTCCTTAGTATATATAGGTTATCGTTCTTCGTAATCAAAACACATTACTCTTGCATTAACAACAAAATAGAAAATGCTAATTAAACATCTTAAGACTGCAATTCCCCTAGAATTGTTAGACAATATATATGGTTCAAGCAATGTATGTTAATAAAATCTAGTAAATTTTTTTTAAAAACTTATAATAACAATCAAAATTTGTAGGCAATTTGACAACATTTTAAATATAACTTGAACAAAAATATAATTCAATGGAATTTAACTCAATGGAATTAAAGTTAAATTAATATTTTTTCAATAAAAAAGTAGTTGTTTTGGGTTTTACCTTTTAAATGAAATAATAAGTATAAACACATAATCAACAAATTATACCTACTTTTTATAGCTAAGCACTATTTTATTTTTAAGAAAGTTAAAGTTAATTTATAATAATTTATTATTGTTTTAATTCCATAATACCAATAAGGGTAAGACACTTGATTACGCACACTTTATTATCGTTGGTTTACTTTCCAGAGCAACTGTATTTTGCGACACCCCCGTGAGCAGGCCATAAAAAATCCGAACAGGCCGATGCTGGATGCTGCGGGCAACCCTTAAATGACTTGGCTACGAGCATCGAGCACTTTACTCCGCTTCGTTGCTTCAATCCCTCTCTGGGTCCTCCGGCACTTTATTCAATTTTCCAAAGCGCGCTCACATCTATGTACCACCCACTTGGTCACCCCTTTTCCCATATCCCTCCTGTATTCTGTACCCAAAAAGCCCTCCCTGAAAACATGCAATGTACTCACGAGGCTAATGCCCTTTTATGGCTTTGGAGTGTGCCGCATCAGCAAAACGTTTCTGAATCGCTGCTGAAGTTGCAGCAGGCAACCTCCTAACCACCATGCGAACAAGGCCATTAGATGAGCCACCAGACTCGATTCCTGGGGCTGCAGCTCATTATCCCCCATAGAAACAGCCACCCACACGCACCCACTGAACTGAACGCGGACTTGTCTGTAAATATGTCTCGCATTTGCATCATTCTCATTGAAGTCTGAGACTGTGCCATAGAAATCAACGTCACACAGATTGTTTTCAGCGATTTGCAAAACGTTTTCTGCACTTTCTGTTTCGTTATATTCATTTTAATGAGTATTACTCACTTTAATGAGTATTATAGCCAAATTTAAGTTTTAAATACTTTTAAATGCAAATGATTTAGTTGTATCTATCTGTGAAGAAAAACTATCTAAATTAAACTCTAGCCAATGGTACCTAGGCCATCATAAATACCGGCTTGCGTGTATGTTTCTAAGTAGAACCTAAGCAAGTGTCATAAAAAAACACAACTGAAATGGCCCAAGCACTCTGCCATATATGTATGACAGGCAGTCAAATTAACATTTCAGTCACACAATGACCTTCACCTAGAAGCCATCAAAGCGTACCCAAGCGACGGCCCAGCCCTAGCCCCAAATCCCAAACCCCAAGCTCTGCCGGAGACCAAAGCCAAAACCAAATCGAAAGCCAAAACCCAACTTTAACGCAACGCGACCAAACAACATAAAAACCAAAGTCAATCAAAAAAAAATACTAGGAAGCAGTACAAATTCTGATGACCGAAGTTTAAATACCCTTGTCAAAAAATGGATGGTCCGTTTATAAATTTGAACTTTTACCACGAAAACCTTTAAAAATGAGTAAACAAAATTAATGCGATTATTTTAAATGCAGAACTAAGTCTTACAAATTTGTAAACGCAGCCGTTGAGATTTATTTTTAGGATCACAAAAATATATGATATAACGATCTGCAACTAAACTTGAAAAGTCCCTCCAACAAAATTCAATAATTAAGTTTGAAATTTTATAATTAAAATCTTTCCTAAAAACTCGTAAAATTTCAAACTCACATAAATCTTCATTAAAAATATATAAAATAATATTAGAGAGACAATCTTCACTTTGTAACAAACGTTTTACCAAAAATAAAGAACCCTCAGAAAGAGCATTAAAATACAAAATAAAATAAAAACGAGACAAATCCGAAGCTGGCTTTTGCTCAGTCGGTCGCGTAATTTTGTTTTCGGAGCCACTTGATTAGCACGCTCTGAGCCATGTTTAAACGTGGGCTGTTTAACCAAACGGCAGCCACTACACCCGACCTGGCCGAAAGGTATCGGTATACGAGTACCGACCAATAACAGCAATGGCAGCAACAACAAGAGCACCGATATTGGCAACGAACAGAGCCAACAGAATTCAGCTAAAGACCACACTAAAGACTTTGACGCAAAAAACGTGCGAGTACGTGCCGCTGATTAGTAAAACAAACAAATTAAGCTGGTTTCTGCTTTTTGCCTGATTTTCCTCTTATTCGCTTATGGCTTCGGGCTAAGAGCTAGACAAAAGAGGTAACAAAGAGACTTGTTATCATTTTAAAGAGAAATATGATGGGTTTTAGGCAAGAGATTTTAAGTATTTAACATTGTCTTTGCAGAACTAGATACATTTTCCTTGCCTTCTTAAAAAAATAAAGAAATGGTCTCTAAACTTTTTGATAATATTGAGATACCTTTATAATAAATCTTTAAAAAAAATTTCAAATATTAATTTGTATAATCATAGACTTATATTTAATTAATAAAACAAGCATTTAAAAGTTATATTTAAATTAAAACAAGTCTTTGTTATTATTATAATTTGTTTAAGAACAGATCAGATTTATTGCTGTTATTTTTTATGGGTTTTTTTCCAAAATTATCATCACCAAAAGATATTTTTTGTGTTCAAAGAAATTAAAGTAAATGTAAATATTGTCATTACCTCTTCTAAACAATATCTTTAATTATTACTATAATTTTATTCAAAAACAAATATAATGAATGCAAGCCGTGTCAATATAATAGAATTTTTTATAAATTCCTGTTCTCAAGTTTGTCTTTTTCCCAACATGCAATATTTATAATAATTATAAGATTAACTCTTTTGACCATCAAGGTCCACCACAAATCGTTTTGATCTTTGTGGCTACTGGTCTTGGCTTATAAGCAGGCACCTGTGGCCCGTAGATCTACGAAGTTAAATGAATATTTATATAAGAATGGATTGCATTGTCATGAGTAGGCAAACGTCTCGCTCGTTCTTGGCTTTATGGCCTGGCCCGTGTAGAAGGAGAGTCAGGTTTGTTAATCCATGCCGAATCAATATGCAGGTCGCGGCTTTGACTCAATTCTTATTTTGCCCGAGACGTCATTATAAACCGCAGCGTTTTCGGTTGGCGAGGGGGGTTTACTTGGGCTAAGCCCATTACTGGACACCAGTTGGGTAACTGCTGTCAATGCTGCTGCTTCTGCACTCAAAAAATAAATTTACAAAAAAGTGCACAAGCTAATATTAAGGCAACAGGTTAAAATATTTTAAGTAATAAATTAAAGTTTTTTCATAAGATTTAAAAATTAGTAATTTTTAATTTTTTATTTTTTTAAGCTTTAATAAGAGTTTTAAAAAAAAGTAATTGTTTGTGAATACAAAACTAAAGTTCTTACCAAATTATAACAATCACAACAAAGATTTTAGATGTACCACAAAAGTTTTTAGAGATTTAAAATTCCTTTAAAAACAAGTGTCTAAAAGTATGCTGTAAAAAATAAAACTCAGTATTTTCCCATCGGGCTAGATGACTGAAAATAAATATTAGCATACTTTTAGGCAGCTTTAAATATGTTTTTAAATCAACACATTTTGTGATACATTTGTAAAATATTTTCTTTGAGTGCACTGCTCCCACTGCTGCTACTGCTGCATTGTTCTCCGTGGCGTTCTTAACGAGCGCAGCATGCAAAACAAGACGCAAGACGCCATTTGGCCAACACACACAACGCAGAGGGAATCGCAGAATCAGAATCGTTTTTATGGCCGATGCGCCCCCTGCATGACAATCGAGCTGAGCTGGTCCCAACTGGGTGACTCTGTGACTTGGCCCTGTCCTGTCCTGTGCCTCTGTGAATTTGCTGCCTGATTGTGCGCACGCGCTCATAATCAAAGAGTCTCCTCCACGTCCTCCTCCTCCTCCAGCTCCACCTCCACCTCCTCCTTCCTACAGCTGCTGCTGAGCTGGCCTTTTATGATGGATGGAGCGTTGGCAAGTGATTCGCCTTGACGTTGATGCGCCATCAAGGAAAATTATTGCGTGCGCGCAATTAAAACTAAAATAAAGTTGCAAAAATATGAATCCAAAATTTGCATGCCGCCATACATATAGCAGAAATTATTTCTTGACAATGCAGCCACTTCACTCGGATGAGTCAGTTGGTTTTGAGCGACTTCCAATTGTCTGCCAAAACGGCTTGCACGCTTTGAACATTTAAATATTGGTTCTTTCAATTCCAAACACTTCAGTTTTCATTTCAAGATTTTAATAAACAAACACCTTTATTATTTTAATAAAAAAAAACCTTGACTAAAAATATAACCCATATTTAAAACATCAGCATAAGAGAAAAAAAATAAACTAAAATACAACTACCGAATTTGTTTATACAAAAAATACAATTTTTTCCAAATTTTTGCTGCCAGTTGCAGGACTGTAAAAATCTAAAACAAAAAAAAAATCAGTTCATTTGTTTGGACAATGGACTATTATGACATTGTTTGCATGACTTTAAAATTAATCGATTTTCATTCTCTTGTGTTTTCCAATTTAATATCGTTGTATTCTTGTTCAATCGCATAATTCAATTGGAGTTTAACATTTACAATTTAAGCCCACTTTAACATTATTAAACTATTTGCTTTGAGGGCTTAAATATTTAACATTGTGCATATTGTGCAATCGACTTTTATGCTGAATCTCTCATCCACTGCTGATTCAATTTGTTGTATCTGTTTTGTACCTTTTGCAAAAAATAGTTGGGCAATCAAGCGTACAGGCTTTTTGTTTTCGTTTTCAAATTTATAAAGGTTCGCGTATATTTATTGTATTTTTAATGTGACGCATGGGGAAAATGTTTCCCTCACTTTTTTGGGGCGGAAGCTCGTGTCGTTCGATGACAAAAGTGGCGGCATGGAACAGCCCAAAACCCTCGGACTCTGGCGCTTAACAGCGACATTGTTGACATATCTGGACACTTGGATCGCGTCGCATTGGGGCGCGATGTTTGTGCCACGATGTGTTGCCAGTCCCAGTCCCAGTACCATTCTATATATGTATACTCGCAGCCCTGTTTCACTGTGAATTTGTGTTTATTTGGCGGATTCACATTTGAATTTATGGCTGGGAGTGGAGAAGAACTGACAAACAAGCCTGAAACGTTGTCAGCGATACTTTATGTGCGGAGGAGACTCCCTTTTGGCCAAAAATGTCAAGCTTTAAATAGTATTTTCAGGGAAAAACCTCTATTAGCTATTTCAATGGGTAAAATAATTGGTTTCTTTATGATTATCTAATTTAATCTAACCTAGTGATGTAATACAATGTTTAAATAAAAGGTTTAGTCATAGTGATTTTAAGTTGAGTAAAATTAAAATATCGCAACACTCCGATTCATGGTTTGGTTAGCATATTATAAAAAGTCTTGAGCTATAAACATAAAAACATTGATTTAAGTTATATTATTTTATTTTTAAATATTTCTTTTAAATTTATATTGAAGAAATAACTACAACAATCTTTAAAAAATATTTATTTTCCACAGTTCATTTTTAAATTGAAATAAATCCCAGAAATTACTTTTTAAACAACCGCTCTCTTGTGCGTCATAAGATCCCCTAGAAAATTTACATACCTAAATATCTGCAAGCAATCAAATTATAGAGCAATTTGAGACAAATTCAGACCACTTTTGGCTGTCAATATTTCATATTGTTATCGATTTTACAAGTACAAGTACACAGAGCAAGCAGAAAAGCAGTGGCCAAGTCATAACACATAGTATTCTGGCCCGAGCCTCTAAAGATGGATATCTGACAAAACATATTGCCGCAGTAACAATATTTTGGTTTCCAGGCCAAGCTTCGCTGACAGACTGCCCGAATGACTGAGTGACTGACTGACTGACTGACTGGCTGGCTGACATCAAAAACTGAGGGAATACATTGAGGCTGTTTATCGCAGACATCAGAGAGCAGCAGCAGCAGCCTCAGTTTCAACATCAACAACGGAACGGAACGGAATGGCCAAAAGCCGCAGGCAAGCACGCGTTCTCCAAATATTTATGAGCCGCAAAACAGAAGGAGGACAACCTAATGGGGGGCAGGAGGCACATTCGGGGAGGGGGCTAGTGGCCAGGGGGATTTTGGGCAAGTGATTTACCGACTGAGCTTCAAGTAGCCGAAGCAGCTGTCAATCAGGCTGCAATCAGCCTCCACTTTAAGCCTATAAAAACGTCTGCAGTTAGCGGTAAAGCAAAGCCAACAAAATCAACCACGAAAAATATTTATATTTAAACCGAAAACCGAAAACCAAAAAGTAAAAGTGGCTTACGGTAAAACCATTCGACAACAAGAATTTCATACACTTTCATATAGCGCCACACCCAAAATCCCCATGAAATGAAATGGAGACGCGTCCCAAGTGTACAAAGACAATTAGTGACCTCAAAAACGTTTTGCAGTTAAAGATTTTTTCTCTGCAGTTGATCTTTTATGGGCGATATGGGGATACGGATACGAGGAGCCCTCATAACATTTTTGGCTGCATTTAGTTAATGAGATCTTAAACATTGACGGGCTGGATTTTCACTTCCCTTACAGCAAACAAGACGTGATCGAAACCCCGAGCCTAAAAAGATGATCAGGCCACAAAAGAAATATTTATTATACTTACATTCGCGGTCAAGGTAATAGCACATTGTTACTATTCCTAACCGCTGAGGTATTAAAATTTTTAATGTATTTCGTATGGTTAAAAATAATTGTGTAAGTAGGTACTTTTGGTAATACTTCGTTTCTTTATTTTATTTATATTACATACTAGTTTTTACACCATTAAAAATGTTGATTTAAGTATTAATATAATAAAACGTAAAACGTTTTTACAAAATGTGTGAGCCCTTCGATTTTGCGAATTATAGACCTTAGGACGGAATTGAAACCATTTTTTTAAGCTGCCCAAATATTTTCTAATTCAATCACAAGCTAAAACCGGATAATCAAAAACCAACGCTTATAATTTTTGTAAGTCCAAAATTATTGTTAAACTACAGAAACTATTTAAAACTATGTATATTTGTTCACCCACTTTAACTATTACCTAAATAATTTAAATGCAAATTTCTATGGAATCATCTTTGTTGTTATTATGTAGACCGGAGTTGTACCTCAAAGGGGTGTGGTTGGTCTCTTGGTTCCTCGAAGAATGGTCATCCGATTTGCGTATTGGTCACGCTGCCAATTTCTACCTGACCAAAAAATATTTATTTATTTGTATATCTGTTTCTTTATTTTGCAAACCTTCAGTGCGGCCTAACGCAAATAAAATCCCCAAGCAAATTAATGTCGAATCCGTTTTTTTTTTTCTTTCATTGGCCAACACGAAACGAAACTGTCAATTGATGTCTTCGGCGCCGGACGAGGCGGCTTTTGGTATTTCCTTGGAATTATCTTAATGTGAAATCTTGAACTATGTTTGGGGCATGGTCACAAGGGCCGGCCAACAACTGGCTGGCGAAAATACCTAAGACAATTTTTAATGGATTTCGCTCTTGACATGACATGTCCGAAATGTCTTAAGGCGCATTTAATTGCAAAGTTTTGTAACATCAACAGATGTCACAGAAACTTGGCCTACGGCGAGAGCACACACGCCCAACAACCAAAATCTAACTAATAAGCTGCAACCTAATCTTTGGCTTAATATCTACTAAACAACTTAAAGCGATTTCGGGTCCTTATCTTCCCTGACATTGCCCTCCTGCCGTATTATGCTCACTTTGGTGAACGGCAAGGCAAACCCTTTTCGTATTCCGGCGATTACACATAATTTTCATGTTAATGGCGGCTGGCAAATGCCAAGGTACGATAACAGGGAAAACCCTCTCAAACAAACGAAAAAAAAGGAGTAATAAAATGGTAAGAATAACGCAACATATGCGCACTGACGTGTGTGCACCTAAGCGGAAATCTAACCGACATACCAAACCAAAAAACACACACTAAATAGGAACTTAGTGGAAGAAGGTGTTCTTATATTCTGAGGGCTTTCAAGACCTTTCAATACTCTACCGCAGTAGAAACTCGTTAGTACTACCGGAGTAGAAACTCAAGGTTTTTTTAATAAAAGTTATAATGAAAAACATTTTGAGACCTTAAACTTAGCCTATACTGTAAAACTAAAAATAATTTTCTTTGAATAAAAATTTTTTTCAAATGTTCATTTTTACAAATTTAAATACTCTTCAAACATTTAAATTAGGTAATACTATTGTGTATACAAAAGAAAACAGCCCAAGTGTTACCATAAAGACTTATTTGTATGCACTCAAAAATTAAGAAATTTATTAAAAATGGAAAAAAATAAATTATTATAATTCCAGTTATACACAGATGAAATTAGTTTTTTCTTTTTTATTTATAGGTACCTACATTCTATTTATACAGACATTTAATATTCAGCCATTACAGGGTTAAGTACACCCATTACCACCTCAGCAATCTGCACAAATCCGGCGAATCGTGACCTAATATCCAATTGAAATAACTTCCAACTATATAGCTTTTATATATCCGCTCCCTTTTATTAGTTTACACCCTGTCATAAGGAAGTAATATTGCAGATTACGTCACTCAGCACGACTTCTCGTAGGACGACAAAGTAGAAGCTTTAAAACTGGAGGGGATTATGTGACCAGACGAATTCCGGACTAAGCTGCACGACAAAACCCATAATATCCCTGCAGAGCAGGCCATAAAAAGCAGGGAAGAGCAAATAAAATGGCCCAAGGATGGGATGGGTGTCTGGTGTCCCAGAGACCTGCGACTCAGGTGTGTGAGCAGCGGCCTGCAGACCAAAACATTTGTTTTTTTTTCGGTTGTTTGTGTGTGTGTGTTTTTTTTTTTAACAACGCTCGGAAACGGATGCGGATACGGATGCGGATGTCTACCATAAACGAGCTCATTAGTAGGCACAATGTGCCGTGGCTAATGTGCTTCAATAGATACTCCGCATCCTCCTGGCATTCCTCAAGCGTTCGGTTAAAGTTGATCTCTTATTTTGGCCACAAGGAAGCAGTACTAAAACGAACGAACTTTTACAACAGTTTTAAAGTCGTAAACACCCAATGAAATTTTAATGAGGCCGGGCAGGTTGAGGCCACGCCCCCACTCTCACACACTCAGTTAAAAAATCCAGAATCTGGTCCAACGATTTTCGTATCCTGTTTAAAGTTGAAAAATCCAGGGCTTATTGATTTTTTTCAGCCGCTGGCGCTCGTTTCGTTTGATTTTGGACAGTTTAATGCTCCATTGAATGTGTTCCCGGAGTCCGGAGGCGGCGGCGGCGACAGAGATGCCCCCATGGGATGTCCATGTTTATGCCTGGGTGCTCCTCTTACTGCAGATCCTGTTTCTCATCCCTCCCCTCTCTCATTTCCTTCTGCCATCACCATTTGTGCGGAGGATGCACAGGAACATCCTTCGCCCTTTGGTACATTCGATTGGCAACTTTGTTTGGCCAAATTGTCTCCTCGCTGTCCCTGCTGCCGCCTGCACATTTCACCCACTTTCCCAGCTGCTTGAAATGTCAATTGCGCTTATTAAGGCGAAAGTTCACTGCGCTCTAAGCGGGATTGGTTCCTAGAGATGGGTGTTCCAGCGACCCTTTAATATTATTGGAATATCTATACATAAAGCTCTTCTATAGTATTTTGTGTTAAATAAGATTGTTTATCAGTAAGAGTCCCATATCGATGAAAATATTTTATTTTATACAAAGGTGATATTACTTTTAAGACTTATTAAATAGTACAGATATAGCATAAAACATTTTTTATTTATCTTTTAAACTTCACTCTTAAGGTAATAATGAGCTACAGTTTACTAAGACGAATTTTTAAATATTCTATACATTAAAAAAAAAATAATAGTTTAAATAAATGTTGGAACAACTATAAATTTTCCAATACAAAATTATATTAGTTATTGAATGTCATTCCTCTAGATCTTAAAGATGCCAAATTCTTAATTTATTGGAATTAAATTACTCATAACTTATAAGGAGAATCGGTGTTTTGTTAAAGAATGAAGAAACAAGAATTTTTTCGCATCCGATTAAAGAAAAGGAGCAAGTAACATTTTCTTAGATAATATTTGTTGTATCGCTTTGGTTGGACGTAAGATTTTAGTTTAAAAAAATCGTGATTCGTGTAAAACTCACGAAACCATCCCCAATCAGAAAGGATAGCTAAGTACCAAGGAAGCTTTCGGCAGGTTGAATGACAAAAGTGGAAAACATTCAGGCACTTGACGGAGGTGTTTTCGAAAGTTGCTCAAGTGTGCGTCATAGGCCGCTAAAGAAGCTGAAGAAGCCAGGGAAAGGGAGCTGCTCATAAGCTCCTTCCAATAGAGCGAAATCCCGATGCTGATGGCACTGCAGCTGTGACAAAACTAACTAAGATGTTTGCCTGTCGCCTAATGACAGCTTCCAGCAGATTGTTGTTGCCGTCGCACAGTTAATACCTCCCAGGCAAAAGCATTTAGGCAATCAAATTAGTCTAAGCCAAAAGCTTAAAGCCAACTAATAGACATGGACATACAGACATACAGACGGACATGGACACAGCTAAAAGTCGCATCAATTTCGGCCAATTCCTGACAGGAATTGCGTATACGACAGATGGTCTTTAGGGCGCCTTCAGCGAGATTTATCTGCCCAACCGAATGACAGTCCAAGCTGTGATTGAGAACGAGCATCTTAAAGTAAATCAGGTAAAATATGTTGCTCGATTTATTTGAAAATGCAAATTACCCCAAAAGGTGTTTGTCCCGCAGCTTAATTAAAAAGTTACCTGGCATTTTAGCTTCTCAGAAGACCCAAATTAATTCCAAATTTTATTCACAGTAAAATAATTGCAGGCAGCAAATTTAAAGTACAGATAACGCTAAAAGTTTGTTCGAATTTATGTTATTTGCCTAAAATCTATAATTAAATTCAAAACAAAATGAACTAATAATTTCTTTTAATTTTACTGAGCTACTATGTTTTATTGGTTCACAAATTGTCACTTTTAATCAACTGCATCTGTTTAAATTTTATTTATTCACCTATGCAAATGTTTTCATTAACAATTGCGTAGTTTTTTTCATGAATATGCAAATGTCAAATTTAGCGTTGTGCTTTTAGCTGCGCATCTCTTTGTATAACTCCCCAAATACGAGTTGAATATTGCATTTTATGCGATTGAATAATTTGTATATAAATAATAAGGGGTTCAATAACCCCGAATAGCTAAAATCGTTGAAACGACTTTGTTGTTCGCCCGATAAATGTCAGAGGGGATTAGATGCAAAACAAATACATTTCTTTTTTGCGGAGTAAACATGCATTCCCCTCATACGCTCACCTCCTTCGATTTTTAGCGTTCAACACGGCGTATGATTAATCAGCGAGCGACTAATGCACTTAGTGAGCAGGGCTATGACATTAAAACTTAAGTGTGTGGCCCGCACTTAATTTAAAATGCATGTTAAAACGCCATTAAGTTCAAGCAGGAAGTGCTGCTGATGTCGATATAATGCGACTACTACTGTTCTTGATGATGATCTTCTGACCTGCGGAACTGCGGGACTGCGGGACTGCGGGTCCAGGGGCATTCCGTTTATTGAACTCATCTGAACGGACGGACGGATGGCTCCCCATCATATCATCATGTCAGCAATGCAGCCAAGCGTTGCATATAAATTGCCAAAAATTATGAAAATCTGATGCCTTAACAGGTAGCTCTAATTACAGGGTTCACAGCTCATATGACTAATTACCTTCTTTTTTTTTTTTGGCTTTTTGGTTGCTTTTTATTTTTGTCTGCGACTGCATTTGTCAGCCAGCTGGATCCGAGCTCTTGAACCCCGACCACCTCATAAACAAGTCGAGACAATTAAAACCAGCCTTAAAATACAGAGCAACTTGCAAGCCGCCTGCGATTTGTACGATTAAAAGGGGGCGAGCGAAGATATTCGTTTCTTGTTTCCCCCAAAAAACACGAAAATTACCTGTTGGCGACTGTCAGTGTAAATTATTAAAGCTGATTTCATACTGTCGAATTTCTCAAGCTCGCTCTTCTTGAAGTCGAAGTCTCTGTTTACTTGTATTATAAAATTCTTTATTATTAAATTTACCTTTTTATAATACAAAACCATTTTACCATTTAAACGAACTAAACATACTTTGGGGTATATACAATATCGAGAGAAAAAATTGTATATTATCGAGTAAACTATCGCCCCAAATACAGCCAGATAAAGATTTTTATTTTCGATACTCAAGAAGAGAAGATCAAGTTTGTTTCAAAAGCCGACCATGCTCTTAGAACGGCCACCTTTTTATAGATGTAAAGAAAAGAATAACACAAAAATCCAATTGACTATACATTTTAATAATTAATAATTTAATAATTTAATCATTTATTTTAGGTGCAGAACGCTTTTTCAAAATATTACAATTAAAGTCAATTTTGATTAAAGTTACGATATCAAAATTAAGCAGTTGTGATTTGTTGGACAAATCGTTTGCTTATAATCCATTCCATTGGACAATGGACTCGAGGGAAAACAGAGTAAATCACCAAAATAAAAATAATGATGAACGAATATATTTAGGCTTTATTTTTTGTCTTCAGCAGTATATGTTCAAGGGCTCTTTTTGAGTTATTTAGGAAAGTGTAAAATATACGTCAGCCGTAGCCCTGAGAATGCCATATGGCAACCAGTTTGAATGAAAAAGATATTCGCCTTCGGGAAATGGCAGGACGTTTGTTAAATGATTACTAAGGAAGTTGTTATGGAGTTTGTCAACAACGATATCGTGCTGTAAGTTAAAATAATATTTATAGGTTTATCACATTAACTCCGCGTACTTACATCGTAAGGGCATGTATGATTTATGTTGGAAAACATTTTAAAGGCGTCGTACATATATGTTAACACTGGGTTTGATTTTTGGTATTTTAAAAATCTACAAGCATCCACAGTGACGTTGTAGAGGAAAGGCTTATACCCACTGTATTTCTTGAGTAATTCAAAGTTTACCTGAAAGGACAGCAGATCCGTAAGTCAAAATATTTGTAAGTTTCTTTATATACAAACTTTAACACTGGTAACCGGTATTTTATACAGTTTCACTTTAAGCGAAACGTATTTGAAGCTCCTGTTCACTGATTTTAAATAGCAATACTCAAAGTCGGCAAACTCAGGATCGTAGGCAGTGCATTTGACATTGGTAAACTCCAGTTTAGAGGCAATCTACAACATGTGATAATAATTTTTAATATGATGTAACATACCATGTATAAAAAAAATATACTATTTAGATTTTAGGAAAAACTTTTTAATTATGTGTTACTATTAAAAAATAACTGTTGAGCACGTCTTACCTCGGTAAGGAAAAAAAGGGTCACAATGACCTGAATCGACTGAATATGTTTCAAGCACATTATGACTGTCAGCAACGGGGCTCAAAATATAACTATAGTTAAACCAATGGACAGTTAATAATTTAATAGGTACTTCTGTTTGGGATCCTGAAGCAAAACTTTTTATTTTGTGTTTAAATTTTTTTTGATTTTAATCGAAGTTAAACGATATTATTAACGGAACGATAAATGAACACACTTTTGAAAATTAAAATTGGTACCGGGGAAACCGTAGATCAAAAACTTAATACTCTACCTTTAATTTTTTTTCGATAGGGAGTATCGTAAATACGGTAAACGTTGCAAATCTCTGTCCGTCCGTACTAACGTCGGGATCTCGGGAACTATAAATGCTAGAGCCACCAAATTGTGCACACAGATTTCTTATACCCCACGTAAATCAAGTTTGTTTTAAAAGCCGACCATGCCCCTTTACGCCCACCTTTTTATACATGACCAGAAAAAGAATAACACAAAAATCCAATTGACTATACATTTAAAGTGTTTATTTTATTTGTGGTGCAGAACGCATTTTCAAAATATAATAGTTAAAGTCAATTTTGATTAAAGTTACGATATCAAAATTAAGCAGTTGTGATTGGTTGGACAAATCGTTTGAATAGTACTAACATTTTATGAAATAGGCCAATTACATTTTAAAAGCTTAACTGCAAAAAATTTCGTTTATTTTCGAGACCAAAATAATTGGAACAAAAGTTACTCAAGTTGCAAATATCGTTCTTATATTGCTCAATCGTTTTTAATTTAAATTTCTCGGTATCCATTCCATATCCATTCTGGTCTTTACAAATCTTTAACATTTTTTCCCTGTTTCAAAGCATAGAACTTCACGTTTTAGAGCTTTGTTTTCTCTGCGTGCTAATAATCTATTCCATTGGACATTGGACTCGAGTTGAAAGAAAGTAAATGTAAAACGAATATATTTAATCTTTATTTTTTGTCTTCAACAATATATATTCAAGGCTCTTTTTAAGTCACTTAGGAAAATGTGGCATATACGTCAACCGTAGCCCTGAGAATGCCATATGGCAACCAGTTTGAATGAAAAAGATACTCGCCTTCGGGAAATGGCAGGACGTTCGTTAAATGATTATTTATGAAGTTGGTATGGAGTTTGTCAAGAACGATATCGTGCTGTAAGTAAAAATAATATATATAGGTTTATAACATTAACTTCGTGTACTTACATCGAAAGGGCATGTATGATTCATGTTGGAATACTGTTTAAAGGCGTCGTACATATATGTAAATACTGGGTTTGATTTTGGGTATTTCAAAAACCTACAAGCATCCACAGTGACGTTGTAGAGGAAAGGCTTATAGCCACTGTATTTCTTGAGTAGTTCAATGTTTACCTGAAAGGACAGCGGATTCGTATTTCAAAATATTTGTAAGTTTCTTTATATACAAACTTTAACACTGGTAATCGGTATTTTATAGAGTTTCACTTTAAGCGAAACGTATTTGAAGCTCCTGTTCACTGATTTTAAATAACAGTACTCAAAGTCGGCAAACTCAGGATCGTAGGCAGTGCATTTGACATTGGTAAACTCCAGTTTAGAGGCAATCTACAACATGTGATAATAATTTTTAATATGATTAAAATACCATGTATCATATAAAAAAAATTGACTCTTTAGATTTAAGAAAAAACTATTTAATTATGTGTTACTATATAAACAATAACTCTTGAGCACGTCTTACCTCGGTAAGGAAAAAAAGGGTCACAATGACCTGAATCAACTGAATATGTCCAAAGCACATCATGACTGTCAGCAACGGGGCTAAAAATATAACTATAGTTAAACCAATGGACAGTTAATAATTTAATAGGTACTTCTGTTTAGGATCCTGAAGCAAAACTTTTTATTTTGTGTTTAAATTTTTTTTGATTTTAATCGAAGTTAAACGATATTATTAACGGAACGATAAATGAACACACTTTTGAAAATTAAAATTGGTACCGGGGAAACCGTAGATCAAAAACTTAATACTCTACCTTTAATTTTTTTTCGATAGGGAGTATCGTAAATACGGTAAACGTTGCAAATCTCTGTCCGTCCGTACTAACGTCGGGATCTCGGGAACTATAAATGCTAGAGCCACCAAATTGTACACACAGATTTTTTATACCCCACGTAAATCAAGTTTGTTTCAAAAGCCGACCATGCCCCTTTGAACGCCCACCTTTTTGTAGATGTACAGAAAAAGAATAACACAAAAATCCAATAGACTGTACATTTAAAGTAGTTATTTTATTTTTGTGTGCAGAACGCTTTTTCAAAATATTATAGTTGAAGTCAATTTTGATTAAGTTACGATATAATAATTAAGCAGTTGTGATTTGTTGGACAAATCGTTTGACTAGTACTAACATATTATGAAATAGGCCAATTACATTTTAAGAGCTTAACTGCAAAAAGTTTCGTTTATTTTAGAGACCAAAATAATTGGAATTAAAGTTACTCAAGTTGCAATTATAGTTCTTATATTGCTCAATCGTTTTTAATTTAAATTAAATTGAATCGGTATCTATTCCATTTCCATTCTGGTTTTTACAAATCTTTAACATTTTGCCCCTGTTTCAAAACATAAAATTCACGTCACGTTTAAGAGCTTTGTTTTCTCTGCGTGCTAATAATCCATTCCATTGGACATTGGACTCGATTGAAAAGAGAGTAAAAGTAAAACGAATATATTAAATCTTTATTTTTTGTCTTCAACAATATATAATTAAGGCGCTTTTTTAGTCACTTAGGAAAATGTGGCATATACGTCAACCGTAGCCTTGAGAATGCCATATGGCAACCAGTTTGAATGAAAGAGATAATCGCCTTCCGGAAATGGCAGAACGTTCGTTAAATAATTATTAAGAAAGTTGGTATGGAGTTTTTCAAGAACGATATCGTGCTGTAAGTAAAAATAATATTTATAGGTTTATAACATTAACTCCGCGTACTTACATCGAAAGGGCATGTATGATTTATGTTAGAAAACATTTTGAAGGAGTCCAATATATATGTAAATACTGGGTTAGATTTTGGATATTTTAAACATCTACAAGCATCCACAGTGACGTTGTAGAGGAAAGGCTTATACCCACTGTATTTCTTGAGTAATTCAATGTTAACCTGAAAGGACAGCGGATTCGTATTTCAAAATATTTGTAAGTTTCTTTATATACAAACTTTAACGCTGGTAATCGGTATTTTATAGAGTTTCACTTTAAGCGAAACGTATTTGAAGCTCCTGTTCACTGATTTTAAATGGCAATACTCAAAGTCGGCAAACTCAGGATCGTAGGCAGTGCATTTGACATTGGTAAACTCCACTTTAGAGGCGATCTACAACAAGTGTTAAACATTTTAATAATGTAATGTAATGAAACATACTATGCATAAAAAAATATACTAATAACTGCTGAGCACGTCTTACTTCGGTAAGAAAAAAAAGGGTCACAATGACCTGAATCAACTGAATATGAACAAAGCACATCATGACTGTCAGCAACGGGGCTCAAAATATAACTATAGTTTAACCAATAGACACACTGGTAGAAAAAAACTATAAAATCGCACAATTTCAGGCCCGAATCAACAATTTTTCTTGATGAAATCGATTTCAATCTGAAAATAGTAAAAATAAATTTGTTTTATAATCGATTTTTAATCGATTATTATAAATAAACTATGATCCATAATTGATTCTGATATTGAACATACTTAAATGTTGATTGATACTTAAATGTTGATTGATTTAAGTTTGTTCAATATTAGAATCGATTATGGAACATAATTTATTTACAAATGCTCATTATACATAGATTCAAACACCTAAAAATATTAAAAACATAGTAAATTTTATAATGCCTGGTGTGTTTAGCTGGCTCAAGGTCGATGTATTTTTAGTGCCTTTTTCTTTTTATAATAAAAGACACTTTTATCTCTTTTCTCCGATATATTTCAAACCCCTCCGGGGTCCGTCTTCAGCGATGGATGACACAGCGTCTGATCTTGACACTGCGGACTTATAAATCGTGAATAACTATGCAGAAATCAATGATAAAAACTTTTAAAATCACTATGCGTTTTTTCTGACAGTGCAGTTAATAATTTAATAGGTACTTCTGTTTAGGATACTGAAGCAAAACTTATTATTTTGTGTTTAAATTTTTTTTTTATTTTTATCGAAGTTAAACGATATTATTAACGGAACGATTAATGAACACACTTTTGAAAATTAAAATTTTCATCGGGGGAAGCCGTAGGGTTCAATCCGTAGGTCAAAAACTCAGTACTCTACCTTTTATTTTTTTCCGACAGGGAGTGTCGTAAATACTGTGAAAGTTGCAAATGACTGTCCGTCCGTACTAACATCGAGATCTTGGCAAACCATTATAAAGAGCTATTCACCTTCGGAAATGGCAGAACGTTCGTTAAATAATTATTTATGAAGTTTGTATGGAGTTTGTCCAGAACAATATCGTGCTGTAAATTAAAATAATATTTATAGATTTATCACATTAACGCCGCGTACTTACATCAAAGGGCATGTACTGATTTATGTTTGCAACTCGCATTTTAAGGAGTCAATATATATGAAACACTGGGTTAGATTTTGGATATTTTAACATCTACAAGATTCACAGTGACGTTAGTAGAGGAAAGCATTATAACTTTTTCTTGTATTCAATTTAATAAAGGACAGTGGATTCGTATTTCAAAATATTTGTAAGTTTCTTTATATACAAACTTTAACGCTGGTAATCGAGTATTTTAATAGAGTTTCATTCTTAAAGCGAATACGAATATTTTGAAGCTCCTGTTCACTGATTTTAAATGGCAATACTAAAGCGACAAACTTAGGATCGTAGGCAGTGCATTTGACATTGGTAAACTCCACTTTAGAGGCGATCTACAACAAGTGTTAAACATTTTAATAAGTAATTAAAAAAACATACTATGCATAAAAAAATATACTAAAACTGCTTAGCAGTCTTAATTCTGTAGAAAAAAAGTTTTTTTAAATGACCTGAATCAACTGAATAACGAACAAATTAAAGCACATCATGACTGTCAGCAAATTCATATAACTATAGTTTAACCAATAGACACCTGTAAAAAACCTAAAATCGCACAATTTCAGGCCCGAATCAATAATTTTTCTTGATGAAATCGATTTCAATCTGAAAATGGAAAAATAAATATGTTCTAGGCAATAAAGTTCCTTAACCGATTATTATAAAAACATGGTGAATAACTGATTCTGATTTCACATACTTAATTTGATGGTAGGTGAATGTTCATTGGTTGAACTTTGTTCCACTTAGCCTCGTCCATGTCATGTACTTTCTGGAAAATGCTCATATAGATGCAAACACCTAACAAGATAGTTAAGGCTAGTTGTTTAACAAATTAAGAATTTTATAACCTGGTGTGGTTACTTGCTCAAGGTGAATTTGTGCGTTTTTAGTGTTCATAACGGATAAAAAACACTTTTTCCAGATTTTGACCGCATAAATTGGATTTGAACTCGGGTTCTTTTTTAATCTTCTTATGATGGTGTTGACGACAGCGTCTGACCTTAACACTGCGAAACTTATAAAGCGTGAATAACCTAATGCAAAAAATCCTTTATAAAAACTTTTAAAATCATTATAAGTCGGATTTAAAATATTCATAGGCACAAGGTTGCAGTTAATAAATCTTAATAGGTACTTCTGTTTACATATGTTAAAACAAATCTGTAAACAAATTTTTGTTGTCCAATATCCTTTTGAAAAGAAAAAAAAAGAAAATGTCCGATACTAATGAAACACTGAAAATCGGACAAAATGCGGACTTTGTGTTTTATTTACCGCTACTTGAAAATTAAAGATGCAATCAGAGATAAGAACATCAGCTTTCAAGCAGAATGTCAAAAAGCTTTCATCCTACTTTATTTTGTTGTATTTTGCTTCCGACAGGTTCTCCTAAATAGGGTCGAAAGTTAAATACTGTCCGTAACTCGTATACTAATGAATAGCACTGTATAAAAGCTAGAGCCACCAAATATTGCATGCAGACCTTTCTAAACAATCTATTTAACGCCCATAAACCGTAAAATTTTGTGGTGCTTTAATAAATCTAGTTTGTTACGAAAAATATCTACACAGATATCCAAAAATTTTGAAAGAAATTGTGTACATAATGTATTGCGTTTGAAAGCAGGCAACACTTTTTTTAAAAGAGGGCAATGAGTGTCGGAAATCTGATAGTCGGGAAACCTGACATAGCGTTCTTTCTTGTTTTTTTTTAAAATATTTTTTAACTTTAAATATAGTTAACAAGTAATGAATCGCAAAAGTTTTCTAAATCGTCCAACTTAAATCTTTAATCTTGTTAGTGTGTTTATTTAACCATGTTTAATACATAAATATTTGTAAATATTGTAAATAAATTGTAACAAAAATCATAATTCGGAGGCACAAAATATTGTTTGTGTTGTTTTAGAAAAAACATAAGTCTTCCATTGACTACCTAGAACTTAAGAACTCGAGCACATTTAAGTTTGCCGTTAGAAAAATAAATTGTTTGTGGCTTAAGAATTACTCTTAAGCTTTTTAGTCTTTATGTTCACCAATCGTGAAATAGACTGCTTCTAATTGATCATGTGGGATTTACAAAATAAAGACAACGTAAATGAAATAAGTACATGTGTAAATTGCTTAACATCAGTATACATTTTTCAGTCGCACAAAACAATTTAAAAATTTTAATACATTTTTTAAAAATGAAGACATTATCGGGCGTGCCACAAAAACCGTTCCAACCGAAGTAGGGTGGAGTTTACATAGAGAAGGGGTTGACATTCGGTTGGAATTTGGTTGGAACTTTGAAAAACTCTACAAAATAAATTGAGTTAAAAAAGTTTGACTAAAACTCTGCCGCATGGGAACAGTTCCACCACACAGATGGGTACAGTTTGGTTCGGCCCCGGGGCACCTCGAACATGTTCGATCGCAACGCGATAATGATCTTCGCAGCCGCGGAGCAACCTTGACCTGGTTCTTGAATCTCGAAAAGGGGCGACAGCAACAAATTGCAGTTGTCTTTGGTTTTGGTTTTGGCTTTGGCCACCAGCCACTTGCAGCAAGCTGTGTGCAACAACCTTAAGCCAACTTAAAGCAGGAGGCAAGCAAAACAGGTTTGCCGCATTTTTCCCACCACTCTGCAATTATCTGCTTTTTGCAGCGCTTAACTTTGAGGCACTCACGCAATCCGCAACAGCAACAACATCAACAGCTTTTGGGTGGGCGTGGCTGGGCATGTTAAGCTAAATATGTAACTACGTACATGTGTACATATATACGTTTTTTTGGCGGTCAACAGGTTGGTGCGTGTAAAGGCTGCGAGGGCGTGGTTGTAAAAAAAAAAAAGAGCAGAAATAGAAGATAGTAAATGGCACAAGAAATTAAAAAAAAATATATTTCTATATGTTTGGTTATATCAAAAGGAGCTGTTAACTTTGCGTAGTAGATTGTTATTTATGGGCTTTGGTTTCATGTTTTTATAAAAAAAATAAAAATAAAAATAAACATGTTAATGTGGACATCCGAATGTTAGGTCTTAAAATAGAATGAGTTTTGCAATATTACTGAAAGTTTGTTTTGCAAGAAAAGGGTCTAATAAATAATAATCGATAATAAATCAAAAAATAATTTTATAAAATATAAAATGCTAATTTTGTTAAAATTGTCAACAAAAAATAGGAACTATGTAGTTTAATTTGGTTTTAATCAATCTTAAAACCATTATATTTTGCCAGCAAATTAAGTCCGACCTAATTTGCAATATCGCAAAGTATTTTGCTTAATTTGTGTGAATTTATTAACAACCATTATTACACGTGTACACTACAAAGCAATTAAAAATTACATACATTTTATACTTAATACATTAGAAATATTCCAAGTGATTGTAAGTTAAATTACAACTTCCTTGGAGTGTTACACTTATGTGAATGTCTCAGGTGCAATAACATTTAATTAAATCAGGATTAACCACTTGTCCATATGAGCATACCAGTGGGTGGTATGCATAATTTAAGCTTGTACTTATTAATTTACATATGTGTTTTAGTGTGCAGTTTCATTAAATGAGTTCCCCGGGGGATTTTCAAGTTTTGATGCTTAACACATTGATGCATATTTTTGAAGAATAGTTCATTTAATTAAGTACAATTACAAATAAGTATGCAAAATATGTGAAATTAATAATATCAGTTGCACTTAAAATATCTAATTTACATTTTTTTGAAATTATTTATTTTAATATGGCTTGTGGCTTTAGCAGCCCTTTGTATAATTAACAGACTAAGCTGACTTTCCTCTCTTTTAACCCTTTGAACCCCGCCCTTTACCCGCACATGCCACCGCAGCATACTTGGGGGCGCAACATGTTGGTGTCGGAGTGCTGCTGCTATTTTTTTTTCTATACCCTCTACTGGTAGCGTAAAGTGTATGTTGCACACGATAATATAAAAAAAAAACACAAAAATAACAAATCAAAAATTTTTAAAGGTAAAAAACGTTGTTCAGCTAAAAAAAATTGTGTTTAATCTATTTATACAATACACTCAGAAAAAAAACCTTCTAAGACAGCTTTATATTATTTGATTTCACTTATGGTATTATTTTAATAACGGATTTTTGATACGATTTAAGATTTAATAAG
This sequence comes from Drosophila oshimai, assembly GCA_018150695.1. Lineage (NCBI taxonomy): Eukaryota > Metazoa > Arthropoda > Insecta > Diptera > Drosophilidae > Drosophila > Drosophila oshimai. The sequence continues at coordinate 216,347 of JAECWM010000031.1, read as the reverse complement.
ACTTTGATCTTTTTAAGAAAGGATTTTTAATAGAATTGTTCCTACTCTCAGATTCTTTATTTAAAATAAGAACAAAATTTTTATACCAAATGGTATAAAGCTTTTTTAAAACGTTTTTTTCCCTTAGTGTATAAATCAAATATTTTAAAATGTTTATTAACTTAGTATGCAGCATATATGCTAATTTTTGAATAACATGTCAGTGAACAGAGGGTATCTTATAAGTGGCACCCCGACTAAAGAGTTCTTTTTTGCTTAAATTGCGCCTGCGGGTACTTTGAAAATGCTTTTGGGGTTTGAGTCCCGCTCTCTGGATTTTAATGGTTGGTCCTTCAATTAGAAATGTTACTGCATAGTAAGTGTTTCTGGAACGACTCCCTACTGGTTTGCGGGGGTATTCCCTTATCGCTGGACAATTTTGAATTCAAAATGTAAATTAAATTTTAATTATGCGCCCTTAGTTTTTATTGTTGCACCATCGCTGCACAGAAAAAAATATTAACAAAAATTAAAAGAAAAGTTTAATAAATATGAAGATTAATTTACTTACTTAATTTAATTTTAGTTTACCCCTAAAACCGTACGTTAAATTTCAAAATTTAAAAAAACAAAGATTTGAAAATACATAGTCGTAAGAGAAATAATATTCTTTAATGTTAATTTTTCCGAAAACAAAATATGTATCATAGATACCTTTACTGTCATCTCTTATAAAGGGTTATAATATCAATCTACAAACCAATGAAAAATTATTTCCGAGTGCTCATTTGAAATGGAAATTTAGTGAATATTTGTAACTGGCCCAGCGTGCAATTGTTTTTCCAGTTTGCCCTTCATTAAGCCGCTCTTTTGTTGTTGGCATCGCCTCGTGCTTGTCGCCGATTTCTTGCGCTTTGCCCATTAATTTGCAGTACAAAGAGCCTCCGAGAGCCGTTAACCGGTTTTGGAGAGCTTCGCATCTAATACCAAGTTCAAGGTCGAGTCCGAGACCGAGACCGCAATGCATCGCAAAGGTGTGACTATATACCTGACGAGCATCGGGACAAGCCAAAGCCCAACAAGCAACGACCAAGCCAGCAGCCATTCGGCCAAGTTCTAACCGGCTGCACTGAGAAAAAAATCTACTTACAACACGAATGCACATTTGTTTGACATTCTGAAAAAATATTTATTTTCAAGCTTGATGATTTTTATTATCAAATTTAAGAAGTAGTTTTTTTAATATTTATAAAAATTAGTATAGAAAAAAACGATAACAAATTATATTATTTTTTAACTTATTTTATTAGGGATTAGAGAACAACGCACATCAAGTTAAGAGGTTTTAACAAAGTCTTTGGATTATGATAACAATTATAAAAAACTAAAAAATTATTAAGTAAATTTTTTATAATTTTTTTTGTGTTTTTATAATCAAATTCTTTCAAGTTTTAAAAATCTTAACAAATTAAATGGGGGTGTTGCATGGGGCTAAATTTTTTTTAAACTTCTAAATTGCTTAATCCTACTTAAAATATAAATTGTTTTCAGTGCATCATGAGCATTTCAATTTGTTATGGTGGGCGGTAGCAGGCGCGACTCTCGTAAACATTCTCATTCCCCGCTCATTCAAATCTTGCTTAATTATACAGTGGGTAAGTCTAAACAGCTTTTTTTTTTGTTCTGGGGGCAACTGCAATTGAAAGATTTTTCCCACGAATTGCGAATTTCCATTAAGCCATTGGCTTTGAAACGTCAAGTGCTTGGCCACGATAACCGAATACGGCACGTTTTCGAATTGAGCAGCATCAAAGAATGCTCTCCACCCGAAGGGTACTTACCAATATAAATATTTATTTTACAGGTAATTTGGGATTTGCACCGAAGACAAAAGAACTGCTTACGGGAATTGATTATAGTTTTAACTTGTTAAATATTTTAACTTTTAATTTTTAATTTTAATTATACCTAAATATCATCTTAAACGAAATGGCACTCGTTTAGCTTTAATCAGAATAGTTCGTCAATGTTTGTTTCATTTCCTCTGATTAACTATAAATTTATGTTCACAACTAAATTATCTTTATAATTACAGCAATTTGTGATATACACCCTTTATATGTTAAAATATAAAAAAAAAAAGTTAAAAAAGAGTTAAAAGCATTAATACTTAACGACTATTAGAGGTGATGGTTTTAAACTTGTCATTGGATATGGACTTTAAACTAAGCTAAAGGAATAATAAAATATAGGTTGGTACGAAAAAACAATAATAAAGTAATTACTATTAATTCATTTTTTAAAAATCAAATTAATATATTACACTATTTACTAATTAATTTATATTGTGTATACGTTAGGCCTACTACATCTTTTACCCCAAAAATTTGCACCGAAAGTAATCCAAATCCAATCGCATATGCCGTAGATTCGAATCTCTCAACGGGTTTCACACAAATCACATTAAATGCCAACACTTCCGAGTTCAAACAGAGAAAAAAACTGATCAAGTGGGGGAGTGGGTGGTAGTTCAAATATTGATAAATGACCCCACTGAACTGGAGGATTGAACTTTTTGAGTGGCCACATATGCGGTTTGATTTATGAACGCGCCCCAGCAAAGAGTTGAGCTTCATTAAGGCCATTTTGATGAATGCGATAGATGTCTAATTTGCATGGAGCTGGCAAAATGTTCCGGCACAAATCGAAGCGTCTAGAGCACATTCATTTGAATCCATCTGAGCCAGCCACTTTGTAATTATAATGAACAGCGTTGCAGTGGAAGCTTTTCCCAGCACAAAAATTAAAATCCTAAAAGCCGGATAAATGTAGGGAGAAAAATAGAGGAGGGAGAAAATGCTGTTTAAACGGATATCCTAAATGTCTGCCCGGATGGACGAAGCTCCGCACTTTTGGCCTGACAGTCATTTCCGTTTCGAAGTTTTTCATTGCTTCCCATGGAGATGAAATGGGCCAATGGGGTGATGAGAACCTGTTGCTCGGAAACAGATTTATGCCATCGTAAAATATGCCATTTGAATTTGGGAATTTAATTTTAATGTCGCAAAAACTGTGGCAAAAGAATGGCTCTGAACTGGAAAAGAGGCAGATCCTGTTTTTTTTTAAATTTGGTATTCACTTACAGAGGTGCCAAATAGTTGCGAATTTTTATGTGCACGTGAAGTTGTAAAAAATTATTATAAAAGACAAAGTGTTTCATTATATATGTACACTCCATAGTCTTTTGGTTGGATTTTCAATTTTAAATATCGCGTAAATCAACTAAAAAAAAACAAAATTTGACCATTTAAAAAATAAAATAAATCGGTTTTAAAAAGTTTCTTCCATTAATTCTGTTCCCAAAAAAAATGACATAATTTAGTCTAAAATACTTTGTGGCTAAAAGAATATATGTAGGAAAACAGTTAAGTTGGCTTTAATTGACAAGTAAATATTTTTTTTTTTTAAGCGTATGAATTTTGAGTTAGTGTTGCATGTAATAAAATTAAAATAAAATTCAATGTGTAATATTTTAGAAATATCCTTTCCTGATACCCATATCCGTGTCACTCCGAATGCTCATCACTAGCCAAGGATTCCACCACAGAATCCGTTCGAGCAAACACACCACCTCCAACTCCACCCCACACTCTAACCCACACACACACACACACACACACACTCTTTCGTCGGCCATTAGTTTGAGTGTTCGGCCATTTTCTCCTCTAGCGGAAGTTGTCTGTGTTAATGGAATTACATGAATTCCAACTCTGAACCGCAGAGTAAAAGCGAGGATACACTGGCAGGCGACATTTCCGCAAATGCATAGTCCATAAACTTTAACGGAGAAGCCGGGGTGAAAGTTTTTGGCACGAAACAAAAGGACAAAGGAGAGAGAGGGAGAGAGAGAGCTAGAGAGGAAGAGCGGAAATGATAATGGCTCAAACCGACGACCGACTTTTTATCGCAAAAATGTCCCTGCACCATAAACATAATCCACTTTTCAACTTCCGCTCACAAAACAAAATCAGGAACAAATGTGTCAAAAATTTAAATGATTGTTTTTCTTTTCAATTTTGTTTAATCGTAATTTCAAGGAGCTTGCATGCTGTGTTTGTTTATACCATATATACATGTATTTTTACAACAGTTTTAATCCTTGTTAAAATACTTTTAGTCATTTTTTTCTATTTTGTTTTTATAGGCTTAGGTGTAACTTTCTTGCAGATTCTTTTAAAAAGTGCCAGAAATCTTTTTATTAAAGATATTCTTGAAAAAAATTTAAAGATTACCTTTTAAAGAGTTTATTTGCAGATCACTTATTTTCGAAAGACTGCACGGCACTGCGTTTGGAGTTCAAACAAAAGTAATATAGGTATAATCTAGGTTAATAATCTGTTTTCGAAAAGTTGGGAAAAGTTTCACAGTACATCTCGATCTAGAATCTAGAGATACTGCTTCTAAAACTTCTAAAAACTGTTAAGAGCGCGCTCGAGCGTCAAGCAACAATTACTTAAATATTGGAACAAATGCTATAGATACCAAAAATAAACTATATTAAATCCACAACAAATCGCTGTTGTTTCCTGTCTCTTTTTAGCATATGCACATCTTATGGGAACTATTTCCCGGTAGCTCTAGATTCTAGATCGAGATGTACTGTGCTCCCTCGAAAAAGCTTTTAATGAAATCTAAGGTGCGACTAATATTTGTACCAGAATAACAAGAAAAAAACAACACCCAGTTACACATTTGCTTCTGGTTTTCAGGGATCAACATATTTTTTAAATCAAATACAAATTTTACACACATTTTTGCACCAAACAAACAGAGTCGGAACCATTTTTTTTTTTTTTTTTTGCGAATTATTGCGGCAGTATATAGGTTTATTTTATAGTATTCCAACACTTATTTACCACATTACTAGTGACATTAGAAATAGGTGGCATCACCTTTCGAACAACAACAAAAATTTGATTGCTCAAATTTTTTTTCTGTAATCCGTTTTTCTTTGTAGCTAATCATTTTTTTTTCAGCACTTAATTTTTTTAAGAATTACAAAAAATGGGTAAGAAATATCCTAATTCCTACCCTTCCTCCAGATGCATCATCTTCATTTCACACTCTTTGTTTTGCACCAGAAAACAAAGAAAACCATCCAAAACCCTTGACTCTCGGGCAGCTGAGTTCGGCTCGGATTCCGCTGATACCCAACGGCGCAGTGATCACTACTATGGCCATAGATGCGTGTAGTTCGGAACTCGTTTCAGCGAAGATTGAGATCAAGGAGCTGATAGGAAATGGGGCCTTTGGACGGGTTTACAAGGCCCAACTGAATGACTTAGAGGAGGTGGTGGCCCTGAAGCAGACCCTTCTCAATCCCCGTTTCTTCCAGCGCGAGGCCGAGATTATGGGTCGCCTGTCGGACCACTGCAACGTCATCCGTCTCAATATGCACTCCAACGTGTCCATGGGGACTCCCCCCGTGGGCTACATTATCCTGCTTATGGAGTACATGCCGATGACCCTCAAGGACTATATAAGCCACCACCCAAAGGTGGCTCTTATCTACGTTCGCATTCTCTCGTATCAGATGTTCAGGGGACTGGGGTATCTTCACTCCTTGGGTATCTGCCACAGGGACATCAAGCCGGAGAATCTACTGATGGACGACAACACAATGCTGCTCAAGCTTAGTGACTTTGGCAGCGCCAAGTTCTTGGTGCCCCAGGAGCCCAGCCTGAGTTACATTTGCTCCAGGTACTATCGTGCCCCCGAGCTCTTTGCCAAATATGATCTGTACACATGCGCCGTGGACACCTGGAGTGCTGGCTGTGTCCTCGCAGAGCTGCTGAAAGGATCTCCCCTCTTTGAAAGCCACAAGAACGATTTGAAGCAACTTCAGTTCATCATAGAGCTGCTGGGTAGTGAGGGCCTGGAACAGGCACCAAAAATCCGCTCTTTGTGTGTGGATGCACTTCCCCCTTGTACACGCCGTTCCAGCTGGGACCTCCTCTTGAACGTGGATGTGCCACAGGACCTGTCGGAACTTCTGAACTCCTGCTTGGTCTACGAGTCCGCTGCCAGGATCTCGCCCTTGATGGCGTGCGCTCATCGCTCCTACGACGAACTCCGTGTCATGGAAGCCTTGGGGTTGCGCATGCCCAACGGTCAGCAGTTGCCGCCTCTGTTTAACTTCAGCAGCCAGGAGTTGGGAGTCGATCACATGCTCTGGTTGATGCTGTTACCACTCTATCTGCCTGGCGACCAAGAGCTACCAGTCGTAGCAGCCCTCGGAAATCTATAAAACCCTATGCTTTTATGAAAGCGTAACCATTCAAAGATACATAACTTTGGCTGAGGAAAAGACTGATTCTAAGAATGCATAAAAGGGTGATAATATACTCTTTTGTTAAGTATATTTTAAAAATAACAATTATAGCAAATACTACTTTTACGCAAAACAAGGCGTGCGTTGATTTACATTGTTTATAAGGAAAAAATAAAATAAACAAATTAGACTTTGCAAGAATAACGAATTAATTTAAACTTATTTTAATGGGAATGGTCTTGGACCATATTATCGTTATCATTATACAATGCATTGTGCGCCGATAATATTTCGGAATGCAATACGGTCGCTTTCAATTTATATCGGAAATCATTGTTGTCACGCGTTAAGTGTTGGAAAGTTTTCTGTTTAAAGTTCATAGCAAAAACCAAATCCAAAAATTAGCTTTATATATTTAATTTAATTAATTAAGGGAACAAATTTAACCTATTTTTGTGTTATTTTTCAAATAAAATTGCAACGATAAATTCCCTTCAAAAACTTAAAGTTTGTTAAAGTTTTACTAAATATTAAATGCTATTGTTATTGGACATAACAGTTCCTTAAGTAACTCTCTTTCTCCATTTATAAGACTTTTTTACTCCCCTCAGAAGAGAGATGTTTATATATCCCGAATAACCTTTTTTCTCATAATGACACACGGTAGGCTTTGACAGTAGTGAAAGATGTCAAACTCGACCACTAAAAAAAAGTCTCAGTCTTACGCCAGCCTTCGCACGGGAAACCAGGAAAAAATCCAGGAAAATTTAGTTGACAACGCACTTTGTCGAGTCATGGAGTTGCTGTCCATGGTGGAACGTTCGGGGGATCGCGTGGTGGTGCGCAGTTTGGTAGACGGGACTCCGCTGTATCCGAGAGAAAATTTAACACTAAACATGAGCTTGCAGCCGCTGATAAGTGCACATGTTCTGAAGCGTCAGCTGGAGCAGTACAGGATGAGTAGCATGATGTTTCCTCCTGTTCCCCAGGGATCTGTATCTACAGGCAAGGAGGGTATGGAGAACTCCCTGCCCGAGGGCATTCTCGAGGAGGGGCTGCCCCAGTGCAAGATACGGCGCAACTACAGCTGCAGCCAGTGCACCTTTTTTACTCAAAATCCGCGGAGTCATCTTTCCCATCTTCGCGACGTTCACGGCGAAAGGATTGTGATTAATGAGTGCAAACTCTGCCTTTATGCCTCGCGGCACTTCCAGAAGCTGGTGCGACACATGAAAATGGTGCATGGCTGCTCGGATGATGATGGAGTGCCAGGATCCCAGCTGGGGGGCAAGCGAAATCTCTCCAGGGAAGTGCGTAAGCGGCGACTGGAGGAGAGCATTGAAATGCAGCCCTCAAGTGGTCCGAGTCTAGATCCAAACCTCCTAAGGATGCTCCAAAGTGGACCCTCGCTGGAGCAGCTGAAGATGGAGCTGCAGCAGCAGGAGCATCAGCTTCTAATAACTATGCAGGCCTACAACCGGCAGCAGGAGATGCAGCAGCTGCAGCAGATCTTCGACAGCCACGACAACATCTTCTCTATGGCCTTCGAGTACCAGATGAAGATGATGCCGCTCCCGGAGGAGCAGTCCCTCAAAATGGAGCAGACCAATAGCAGCTCCGATTCGGAGGTGGCCCCGCAAAGTCCCACCACTCTGGAAACTGTAGAGCTCCCGGAAAATGCGCAGTATTTCCATTGCCAGAAGTGCTCGTACTGCACCAACATCCGTGCCAGATTCAAGAAGCACGTCAAGTCCCACTCCATGCCGCTGATCAAGTGCAGCTCGTGTGACTTTCACACCCCGTACAAGTGGAATCTGGACCGGCACACCAAGAATCATGGTGCCCATGGATTTTTCAAGTGCTCGCTGTGTGACTTCAGCACCGACATCAAGCAATCGCTTACCATCCATGAGCTTAACCATCATGTGCCTGCGGTAGCTGTACAGATGTCCGCCAGACGCATTGATGATCCCAAGGAGGACCTTGATCTGCAGCCGAGTGGGTCCAGGCAGTTGGCAGTGGGCAAGGTGACTGGTCATCCCATTACAGCTTCGGATTCTCCACTATCAGAGCTTCCAGGGATCGTTTGTTCCCACTGCCAGAAGCGGATTCCCAATGCCATCGAGTTGCTCAAACATCTCCAGGTGTGTGCTCCGGCTCTGGAGAATACCCCTCAACTTCAGGCGGCTCTGTTTGGGGAGGTGGATCTGCAGGATAAGGACTTAACAAGTCCTTCCGATGATACCAATTACTGTGGTGTGGAAACAGCTCATGGCTATGGAGAGGTATGCTAGGCTTTAATTTTATTTTTTTTATTTTTTACTTTAAAGGTAAATACTTAATCTCGAATATTTCAGGTAACAGAGCATTTATCGCCCGAAGAACCCGATGATTTGGGCACGTTGAAGAAGGTGTTCAAGTGTCCCCATTGCACCTTTTGGGCAGCCACTGCCTCGCGTTTCCATGTCCACATTGTGGGTCATCTGAATAAGAAACCCTTTGAATGCTCTATGTGCGCCTACCGCTCCAACTGGCGCTGGGACATCACCAAGCACATCCGCTTGAAGGGCCTCCGGGATAAGTCCCACGGCGAAGCCCAAGTTCTGATGAACGATGAGACTGGGAGGCGCAACTACGCCAAGTACACAAAGTATCTGACTTTGATGAAGGTCCATGGGGATCACCAGATGGGCGGTACTAAAGCCATGCGTTCAAGTGAAATGATTGTAGTGCCACCGGAAAAATTGGCGAAGCACCAATTTGCATCTATGGAGGGGGAGGAAACAATGGCGGCAAGTCAGCTGAGCATTGAAATATTGGGCGAGGATCCTTTGTCCCCAGATGACTCGCTGGGCAGCGGCACCGATCAGCATCAGCTCATGGACTTAGAATCATTAAAATTCAAAGCCTTAAACTCATCATTATAAAATAAAAAAAACATCAGATCATGGACTTAGAATCATTAAAATTCAAAGCCTTAAACTCATCGAAAGCCAAGTCCAACGATAGCTTGGTTAAAATCGCGGCTCTGGAAATCATTAAACCAGGAACGTCCAATGAAATCGACTCGGTGGGTAACAGCATGGATCAACATCAGGTCATGGACTTGGAATCATTAAAATTCAAAGCATTGAACTCATCGAAAACCAAGTTCAAGGATAGCTTTGGTTACAAATGCGGCTCTGGATTTTATTAAACCAGGAACTTCGTATGGAAATGGTGGTCATTCTGAGGGTGTGACTTCCAGCGACTCTCAACTGTCTACAGAAAGCGATTAGGTTAAACTACTGAAAAACGCTTGCATTTAAACTACACATCATTTGAGGTTTGAAGTTGTTACTTAGACCGTTTTAATAAAACCTTTAATCCAAATAAACTTGATTTAAAATATATCCCCTTTTATATTATCCTTTACAGTGCAAATTTAAGGTTTTTTTTATAAATTACATATATAAAATTTCCTCAATCTGGGACTCCACCTTTTCTTCACTTGCCAAATCGCATTAAAAACAGGTTAAATCTGTTGTTTTACAAGTAAATATAATGCCCCCTATGTACGTTCCTTTTTTTGAGAAGCTTATAACCAAATAATAGATTTTCTTTAGTTTTTTGGCATTTTGCACATTGCAAACAATGGCTGCTGCACATTTTTCCTCTTTGGGTCCCATTAATCTGCTGTCGGTGTGTTTACATTGGCAGTACCACTTTTTTCCCACCAAATAAAATATTTGAGTTGCCAAAATGTTTAACAGAAACCTTATTCAACACGGCTCTAAGCAGTTCGGTAAAATTCTTTTCCACCTCTAGAAAGTTTGTTTCAGACTGACAGCTGTCAAGGTGAAAAAATTTGTTAAATCGTCACAAATTTTCATTAACGAATTTACATTGAAAGGGGCAACAACGCGTTGATTTCATTTAAAAGCACAATTTTTTAATAACTTTATATATGTACTACTAGTTCACAAATAGACCGATTATCAATGAGCATTGACTACTCTACACCGAATCTGAGAAAAAGAGGAGCTAAATAACAAAACGAAGGACTTCCAGGCTAAGTTTCAGGACTTAACGCAAAACGTGAATGAGCTGCACAGCCAGCTAGACCAAATAAACTCAGAACGAGTCCAGCTCATGGAGATCGTGGCCGGCTACGAGCAGGTGGAGCTGAAGCGCCTTAAGCTGGACCTGCACACCTACCAACACCTACCAGCAGCTGAACAGCGCCATTGCAGCCCTCGCCTCCGCGGACGAGATCAAAAGCAAGGAGATGGCCCTGCAAGGACAGGAGAAGCGCATGGAGGCCGAGCGTCAGTTTCACTGAGTCTAAGCAACGAAAAATTCTTGCGGTTGAATAAAAATATCATTGAGGGCAGATTTTTTAGACCCAAGAAAATATACATATATCAATTCTGCAGTGAGATAAATATGTGTTTGTTTATTTTTATGTAGGGGTTAATAGGGCAAGAGTTTTGCAAAAAAAAAATTTAACAATAAATATGTAGTCAATAGTTTTAGCATACAGTTAATTTAGCGTGGCTAATGTATTGATGACACTCCTATTGAAGATCAGATTAGCTAAGCTTTAGTCTCAAATACTGACATACTACGAATTTAGATCACGTGCTTTTCACAGCAAACATTCCTGTATGAAAAATAATACTATGCATATCAATACGAACAGCGGCACCAGGAAGCAGACCTCATCCACGCCAAGTGTGCCCAGGATTAGCCACAGATCGAGGCAGAGGAACCGCGCCTGCAGGAGCCACAACTAAGCCGTCTGGCACTGCACGCCCTCAAAGTGTGGCGACTGTCCGTCCTCGTCGTCCTGCTGCCTGGGCTGCGGCTTGTAGTCCGTCATCTGTACTTCTTCGGCGTTCTTGGGGATCACCACGTTCTCCCTGGGCGGCAATAGATCCTCCAGCATTGCCAGCTGCTGAGCCGTGGCGAAGGCGTCGTCCGGAAACCTAACCTTGAACTTCATGTACAGGTCCCCGCTGTCGGTGGCCTTGTTAAATACTGGCATCCCACCGCCCCTCACCATCTTGATGCTGTTGTGCTTCAACACTTCGCCCGGTTGGGTGCACAGGCAGACGCTTCGTCCATCCAGGTGCTTAAAGCAATGCGTGTAGCCGCACAAGGCCTCCGTGATGTTGATGTCCAGGTCCCGCATGTACAGATTGGCGTGACGGCGCTGGAATAGCGGATGATCCAGCTGGGCGATGACTACAATCAGGTCCCCAAACTCGCCGCCGCGCATCTGGTTGCCCTCGTTGGCGAAGGGTACCTTCAGCATGTGCGGTGCTCCGCGCTCCACGACAAAATCCCGCTTCATCTTCTGCTCCACGAACCCACTGCCGTGGCAGGGACTGCACTTCTTGTCGTCCCTGATGGTGAAGCCGCGGCCATCGCAAGCCGGGCAGGTCTGGAAAAATATAAAACTATTAGTTTTAATTATTAACCTTTTTTTTTTATTTCTTAAGTTATTTATAAACTTTCAAAGTACATTTTGTATAGGAAAATATTAAGAATGTAGTCTTCGTTTTTAGGGGATTAGAAAGCGCTAGCTTTATATAAATTGTTTTTATCGAATGTGCCTTTCTCCGAAATTTATATTTCAAAGCCCAGTTAATTTTGCAAAGCATTTTAAATAAACAGAGCCAGTTATTTATTTATAGACTCAAAAGTTGTAAGTTTTAAGAAATCTGACTTCTATTAGTATCAGCATCACCAAGCATGACCATAGATTTATTTAATTTCTGACAGACTTTTTAAAAGTTATTAAAAATCGTACTATGTCTCAATTATTAATTGTTTACTCGGTTTTTGTTATAACTGGAAAGATATATAACGTTTGGCTTAGGGAACTAAGCTTTTTGTCTTGAAGAATAACAAACTAAATTGAAATAAATTGAACGATTTTACATTTTGCGTCCCGGGTAAAATTTATAAATTATAAGGTAATAAAGTAGCACAAAATAAAGTACATACGTATGCATTTAAAAAAAATATGACAATATAATACAAATTAACAACACAAGAGAATTTTATTGTGTTTTATAAACATACACAAAACAATGAACCAAAAACTAAATAAAACTTAAAATTCCAACTTAAAGAAATGTAAATTAGTATTCCCTTTATTCCTAGCTCTACCATTACTCCGAGGACCTATACATACCGCATCGAAGGCGCTGAGACCCATGAAGGTGAAAGCGGCTGCCCGTCCCGCTCCGCCGCAGGCCTCGCAGCTTTCACGCGCCTCCTTGGGACCGCCGTCGCCGTTGCACTTGGTGCACAGCTTCTGGCGCTTGTACTCCAGCTTCTTTTTCATACCGCCGACGTAGATCTCCTCCAGCGTTAGCTCCACCTTGACCACGACCTTGCCCTCGCGACGACCTCGGCTCCCGGGTGACACCCGATCGAAGGGGAACCATTGGGCAAAGAACTCGGAGGCATCCGTGAATCCCTCAGCGCCCTCTTGCAGGCCCTTCAATCCATAACGGTCGTATATGCGACGCTTCTCGGGATCAGACAGCACCTCGTAGGCAAATGAAATCTCCTTGAACTTGTCGCCCGCATCGGGGTTTTTGTCTGGATGAAACTCTTTGGCCAATTTGCGGTAGTTCTAATTGGGCAAACAAATTGGTGAGAATACAAATTATTTACAAACAAATCGAGGGAAGGGGCTAGTTACCCTTTTAATTTCCTCGTCGCCTGCATCCGGGGCCACTCCCAGCACCTCGTATAAATTTAAGTTGTCCATCTTTTATTGCAACCTAGCCCCTACAAACTAAATTTTGTACATTTTTAGTGTACTATTTGTTTATTTTTTAATGACAATATTTTCAAGTCATATTTGGTAAGTGAGTGTGACCAGGTGTGGCATCAAAACGACATGTAATGGAAAAAATACCGTGGGAAATACCGAAAACTACTGATATTGTTGAAACAGTAGACACTGGACTTGGAAGAATGTTCTGGAACTTTATTTATGTTTTATATAAAAACATTGCATTAAATTCTGTTTAAACTATAACAAACAATCTTTATGTAAAAATCAGTCTGACAGTAAATCAAGTAGACAAAATTAAATTAAATTCAAAAAAATTATATTTTGAATATAATTGACTAATGAAATTAAGATGTTTTCGGGTTTCAACTGAGCTCAACGAATGTTCTGAACTAATTTCTTAGCTACATAGTTTATTGATAAAAGACTAAATTTACTACACTTTATTTAGCAAAATAAAACAAAAACTTTTATTAATATCTTACTTAAACCCCGGACTTCTATTTATTGCATGATTCCAGGTTTTTACGTGATTCATAGCTTTCTAGTGGTAGTTTTCACTGTGTCACCACGTAATGAAATCCTCACCATAAATATACCAGAATGAGTCACGCGCTGGCGCTACTTTCCATACAAAAACGCGTTAGCACCTTTCTGCCACTGCGATACTATCTTCGATTCCCGTTGGCCAGCTCTAAAAACACACACTAGCGCAGCTACGTGTGCCATCTTGCTTTTTCATCGGAAAATTTTCCAGAAATTACGCTCGAAAATTACGAAAAAATCGACTTCGAATGGTGTGGAAATTTTTTTAAAATTCCATTTAAGTGCGGATACGTGAAATAAAGTCGAGTTGCGTCCAAAATTCGCACCCAAACGATCGCTGGAGAATTTTTTCAATCAAGCCAAATGGGTGCGAAGCTGACGACGTAAAATTTTGTGTGTACCAACGAAAGAGCGGAGAAAACGGACGGCGCGAGAGCGCAAAGCGGAGAGACCGAGGAAACACACTCGCGCACTGTGTTGGTGGTGTGGCAAGAAGAAGCAACAGCCGTAGCAGCAGCGCAACTCGAGAGTTTTCTCTCTGTTTCTGTGTCGGTGTTTGCTCGCGCGTGTGGGGAAAATGATGGAAAACTGCGAGGAAATTCGCCTGGGCCACATTAAGGCCAAGGATCTGGGCGACATAAGCGAGATGCAAGTGCAGGACGCTCCGGGTTTTTATCCACCAGCCAAGTTTGATTTTGGCGCCGAAATTCGGGCCACGACGTCGACTGAGGCAGAGGCAGCGGTAGCAACAACAGCAACAAGCGAACTCGCTGGCAAAGCAAATTGTGAAATCAAAACAAAAACATTGGCTGCCAGGGAAGAACAAGAGATTGCCGCCAATTCAGAGCAAAACACCAAAAATCCAACCCAGTCTCTGGAAGCAGTTTCACATTCGGAGTGCGAAGATGAGGAGGAGGATGAGGAAGATGAGGAGGATGAGGAGGAGGACACGGGAACGGGCACCAGCAACGAGGAGGAGGACTCCAGCTCCGACTGCTCCTCGTCGATGGGTCTGAACTGGAAGCTGCGCTGGCTGCAACGGGAAATCTATACGGGTCGGGTGGATCGCCAAGCGATTGCCAGCATTATGCCGCACTTTGCCAGCGGACTAGCGGCCGACACCAATGACTCCGTGCTGTGGGACTACCTGGCTCACCTGTTGAACGAGCCCAAGCGCAGGAACAAGCTGGCCTCGGTGAACACATTCGACGATGTTATCAGTTTGGTCAAGAAGTCGCAGAAGATCATTGTGCTTACGGGAGCTGGGGTTTCCGTGTCCTGCGGTATCCCGGACTTCCGCTCCACCAATGGCATATATGCGCGGCTAGCCCATGACTTCCCTGACCTTCCCGATCCGCAGGCCATGTTCGACATCAACTACTTCAAGAGGGATCCGCGACCCTTTTACAAATTTGCCCGCGAGATTTACCCTGGGGAGTTCCAGCCCTCGCCCTGCCATCGGTTCATCAAGATGCTGGAGACCAAGGGCAAGCTGCTGCGCAACTACACGCAGAACATCGACACTCTGGAGCGGGTGGCGGGCATCCATCGGGTGATCGAGTGCCACGGCTCCTTCTCGACCGCCTCGTGCACCAAGTGCAGGTTCAAGTGCAACGCAGACGCCTTGCGGGCGGACATCTTCGCCCAGCGCATCCCCGTGTGCCCGCAGTGTCAGCCAAACAAGGAGCAGAGCGTGGACGCCTCGGTGGCGGTCACTGAGGACGAGCTGCGCCAGCTGGTGGAAAACGGCATCATGAAGCCGGACATCGTGTTCTTTGGAGAGGGTAGGTGTCGATTATATACATTTGTTGTTCTGATATTTTGCAACTTACTCACGTCTAATAAATGTAACCCGCTCATGTCAACAGAAACAGTGTTTATTGTAGAACTAACGCCCTATTTTTTAAGATTTTAAGAACAATGGAGTTGTTCTACCTACCCATTTGTAGTTTTTGAGTTTTGACCCCTGAACTCTGAGAAATTAATGTCATTTTATTATCCATAGCTGGACTCCATTTATATTTGAATATTGTTGTTATTTTTTATTTTATTTAACATGATTGAACAGTAAATCAGTCCTAACTAATTTTCCTGATTTTGATTTTCTTAAAAATAAAAATCAGAATTATTAAAGGGATTTATTACACATATCTCAATTAACTAACTTTGGAACTAACGACCTTTATTTAAGATTTTTTAATTAAATATTCCATAAGTGGTTTTCCATTTAGCAATCGCCTCTAATGGTTGTACCCCTGTGTTTGCTTTTCTTATTGCCAACAGGTCTGCCGGATGAGTACCACACTGTCATGGCCACCGACAAGGACGTGTGCGATCTGCTGATCGTGATCGGCTCCTCGCTAAAGGTGCGACCCGTGGCCCACATTCCCAGCAGCATCCCAGCAACAGTGCCGCAGATCCTAATCAATCGCGAGCAGTTGCATCACTTGAAGTTCGACGTGGAGCTGCTGGGCGACTCCGATGTGATCATCAACCAGATTTGCCACAGACTGTCGGGCAACGACGACTGCTGGCGGCAGCTGTGCTGCGATGAGTCGGTGCTCAGCGAAAGTAAGGAGCTGATGCCCCCAGAGCACTATCACCACCACCACCATCACCATGTCAGCCATCACCTTCACCACCATCGCCACTGCTCTGAGAGCGAACGGCAATCGCAGCTGGACACGGATACACAGTCCCTCAAGTCGAATGGTTCGGCGGATTACATA
Organism: Drosophila oshimai; assembly: GCA_018150695.1. NCBI lineage: Eukaryota > Metazoa > Arthropoda > Insecta > Diptera > Drosophilidae > Drosophila > Drosophila oshimai. Next base: position 199,969 of record JAECWM010000031.1, on the reverse strand, counting down.
CTGGGCTCAGCTGGAACCTGCTCCGACAGCGGTTTTGAATCCTCCACCTTTACAAGCGGCAAGCGTTCTAGTGCCGCCGATGCGGCAGCCATTGAACGCATCAAAACGGACATACTAGTGGAGTTAAATGAGACCACCGCCCTCAGTTGCGATCGTTTGGCCGCTGGAGCATCAACAACAACTGAGAGTGTTACGGTTGAGAGCTATCGTCATCTTTCCATTGATTCCTCCAAGGACAGCGGCATCGAGCAGTGCGACAACGAAGCCTCACCGAGCTATGTGCGTCCCAGCAATCTTGTTCAGGAGACCAAGTCAGTGGCGCCCAGTTTAACTCCCACTCCCCAACAGCGGGGAAAACGACAAACAGCAGCCGAGCGCTTGCAACCAGGAACGTTCTACTCCCACACCAACAACTACTCGTATGTGTTTCCTGGAGCTCAGGTTTTCTGGGACAACGATTATAGCGATGACGACGACGAGGAGGACGATAGAGGCCAAACTAGACATGCTGATCTCTTTGGAAATTTGGCCCAGAACTATGAGGATGAAGATGAGGATGCGTGCGATCTAAATGCCGTTCCATTGTCACCATTGCTGCCACCCGCGCTGGAGGCTCACATAGTCACTGAGATAGTTAATGGAGCAGACCAACCAGTCTCCAACAGCAGTCCCGGCACAAAGAGATCCGCCTGCATTCTCGAACAGCAGGCAACAGCCATCTTATCACCCGCAACTGAGACGGAAACTCCGCCCCTAAAAAAGCGGCGACCTAGCGAGGAAAAGGAGCAGAAAATAGAAAGATCAGAGGAGAGTCCGCATCCGGGACAGTTAGCAGATGTGTAAATGTAATTTTAGCCCTGCGTGTAGTGTAGTATTTATTTTAAATGCAATTTAAACCAACTTGTAAACACACAACAGAAACAATGTCCAGAGAAGCTCCGAAACCGAAGCAGAGGGCTTTGTTACCGAGTTCTTTTCTCAGAAATGTAGTGGAATCAAAGAAGATGAAACCTTTACTTTTATCGCCTATGCTGGTTTCAAACGTAAACCTTTTTCGATTCCTTTTCCGCTATATTTCAGCTGAAATGAAAACAGAACTAGGCCCACTAGTTTACTCAACTCGAGGCTTTAGACATTTGATCCTCGTTGCTTTATACACAACCTTATCCCCCCCCCTTTTGATATTTTTCAAACAAAACTTAGTTTATTTATTAACTCTCTATAAAACGAAAAGCTGTAAATGTTAGTATTTTATTATATTAAGTTGTTATTGAGGCCTTTTTAGATAAACGAGAAAAGATAAGCGGAAAGTTGAAAAATGCTCTTGGAAGCAGGATTTCTTTGTATTCAAAGAGAAGCAGCGCCTCAACTTTAAATCTAGGATTAAGCGTAAAATATTCATACCTATGCAACTACAACCAGAAACAACAACACTTAGTTTTAGCTATGAACTAGACACAAACACTCTGTATATAAGCACTCGCCCCTAATTTGTAATGTACATGGATCCTTTTTCTACTTTTTTGTGTTACTCCTTCCTTTTTCTATCGGTTATGGCAACTATTTTCTAAAATTATACACTCGCACCCACATCAGATTTTATCAGCATATATATAAATGTGGTTATACAGATAGAAATACAAGTTGGTAATTTGGTGTGCGTGTTTGAAATGTTAATCAAAAACTAGCATAAATATTTAGCCACCAAACGCAGTGTAAACTTAGCTGTAAGAATTTAGTCTATATGTCATAAAAGTGTATTATTATCCAGAATATAAACCAATCTAAAAAACTTGAAAAACTGACTTTTGATACTATAGAGTTAAAGTTAATTTTCTGGTGGGCTTAAATCCTGATGATTGACAATAGTATAGCTGCTTCATTCATAAAGTTATTAAACCGTCAGTGATATTGGATTAATTTTTCTGGTAAGCAAGAGAGTAAGTGTCCATCGATTTCACTCAAACAATTATAATGTAACTCTTGAGTGTGCTTTAGTAAAACGGTTGGATTACAAAAATGTAGAGTATAGTGAAAGAACCCAACCCAAGCCCAAACTAAAACACGTGTTATTTCAATACTTGCAATTTTGAATTCGGTTTTATTAAGTATTTTGACATTAGCTGGTACCTTAAGGTTATCTAGATGCATAATCTATTTATAAGGTTTGCCTTCTTCAAAAGTATGCCTTATACCAATAATGCTCTTTCTGCAGAGACGTGTGATTCCGAAATGAAATAAAACAGGGAAGAGAGCACGCTGGCTGGTAATCGGGGATCTTACGGACTAGGAGCGACGTACAATCGCTCGGCTTACGACTGAAGAGATGCTGCCTGATTTCCTGGATTGCTGGCTTGCGCTTGGTTCTATATAAAATATGACATTCGTGGGGCCTATGGTCAGCGACGGAACTTATGTACACATAACAAACATATGCTATACAATCCCCATATATATCTAGATAAATATATGTGTTGCATGCATCGATTTTACTTTCACTATTATAAAAATATGCGTGATTTAAAAAAATTTAATTGTCCCCGATTTAATGATCTCTATACAATTGTTGATATAGAACTCTGACTGATATAACATTATCGTACGGCTACTGTCTACGGTATATTCGGTATAAAATAACGCGCAGTGAGACTTGAGTTAGTTTTACAATTGTATCATGGATAGTTGATCCATTATAGGCAACGATTGTGTTTCGATTTCCAGTGCTAACAAAATACTTCAATATGTATATATATTTTTTATATATATCCTACATGCATAAGCACTAGTATAAAAGTGTGTGTATCTCGGTGATAACATTCGTTTCGCTCCAAAAACATTTGAATCCGCGCACTATAAAAACGGCGACTTGTTGGTCTTGTGGGATCTGGCTCTGCCCGGATTAACCTTGCACTTAAGCTGGGCAATGAGGTCGGAGATTTTCAGTGCCGGACCCACCTTCATGCCCAGCAGTGGCATTATATCGTCCTTGGTCAGCTGCAGCAGTCGCTTCCCATCGACTTTGTTCCGGCTGAAGGTGTCGCAGTGAGCGGTACAATCATTGACCCGCAGGAACTGGGACACATCGTACACGTTCCACGAGTCCGGCACCAGCTCCAAGTGCGCCTCACTCGAATCGATGTCGGCCAGACGGGGAATGTACTTATTATTCGTCGCAGAGGAGTTCTAAAAGGGAAATAACAAACGTAATCGGTATAATTTTATAAGTGGTTGTAAAAGGAGTCTTTGGTTTAGGATAATGGAACGGTTAAATGTGGGTTAATTGTGGTTTTTGCAAGTACCAAAAATAACAGTGCGTAAATTAAATTATATACAAATTGGCGTTTTTGATGTACGATTTCGGTTATATACATTTATGCAATAGTGTTACGGACCCATGGCACAGTGGTTCAATTAAGCAAGATAATTAAGAAAGTGGTTCTTAAAATATAGATAAATATCATCATAAGTTAGAATTGGAATTATGTGTTGTTTTTATCAAGTTAAAATATTCCTAAATCATGCCCAATTTATTGATTTTCTGCAAATTACATAGAACAGGTTGATATCAATGTAACCCTCGATTGTGACTGAATATTAATTTAAAACCACTGTGCCTTAAGGATCTCGCGGTTAAATGCACGAGCTGGATTTCAGGCGGGCAAGTTGGCGGGCAGGCGAGCAGGCGGGCTGTCTGGCTAGATGACTCTACGCACTATTATTCCGCTAAGTACTCACCGCAATGTAGCTAGTAGCTTTGCGGCCCACAGTTGGTGGCGCAGGTGATTTAGTAGTGGAAGATTTCATTACCATTTTGTTGCTGCCCGTGGCAAGAGTTACCAGCGAAGCGGACCCACTTCCACTGCCTGATCCGGCGATCTGATCACTGGAGGACTGTGTGGTTGACTGCTCGGACATGTGGCTGGTGCTCCCGTCGCCATCGCCATCCGCATCGGGGTCCTCCTCCTCGCCCTCCTCCTCGGGCTGGTTGTTTTCGTAAAAGGCTGCATTGTGATGCTCCGGCTTCAGCTCCAACTTGATGCTCAGTTTGGGCAAATGCGGCGTGGTCTTTAGCGCAATTGTACGTGATTTGACTGCAATGAAAGAAAAAAGAAATTCTTCAGAACAGAAATCAATGAAGATCTGGCCTCGTTTTTAATTGTTTTACCAATTCAATTCAATTGTCTCCTTAATAACTCTAAAAAATTAAATTTCAGAAACTCACCCGGTTGAGTGCTAAGTTCGTTGGGCGGCTTTCCTCCGACTGCTCCTTTCTTGGGCTTTCGCTTCCGCTGTATCTTGGCCTTTGGCACAGGTTTGGGCGCCTGCTGCTGGGCGACCCTCGGTGGTCCTTCAAGCTTGTGGCTCACCAGCACACACCAACCGACTGGATATATATCTGCCGATTCGCAATCCAGCCACTGGTCGTACTCGTCCGTCCATCCGTCAAAGTGAACTTTAAGAAGGCGACCCACCACTCGTGCCACCGTAGCCACGCAGACGAGCCGGGGATCCATGAGATCTGCGCATTCCAAACTCATGCCCGTCTCGAATCCGTGGTCGGGCACAACGCGGTGGAACAGGTGCTGGTTGGCGGCCACTGCTCCCGTGTCTCGCAGGTAACCCTCCCAGGTGAATGTACGAGAGTCATACCCATTTGGAGGAGTCACCGAAATGCTGTTGGCGGTGCAGAATCCAGCCGGAAAGATGCACGGACTCTTTTCATGGTAGCAGAACCTAAAAGCAAATAAAAATTGTAAGTTGCTATAGTTTCTATAGTTGCTAGCTATAAAAGCTCACCAATCCGACCCTGAGGCATCCGGCTGATAGGAATCAATGCGTATCATCATGTATCCAAACTTGAGAACCGCCATCACCGTGGCCGGGCAAATGGATGAGAGATTGAGTGGGTCCACCGCCTCAATCTTCATGCCCTCCACAAAGCCATTGGTCTTGCCGTCACTGAAGTACTCGTCGAAGGTGAAGTTCATCTTGAACAGCTCTATGGTGGCGTCATCTTCATGAACCTCGATCATGGCTTCGCGACCAGCTTGAATTAGCAATGCAATAAAGGCGTATTTTATAATCGCATACATATTTAATATATTAAGCGTACTCACCCAACATGCGTTCGAGATAATCCTGGGGGGCAGCCAGGTTATGACCCACTGTGGTGGCCCATCCAACCGGGTGGATGATGGGCGAATCCTCGTGACACCAAAAGCCATCGTCGGAATCAAAGTAGCGGAGGAAGAGGCGCTTGCCCACGATCTTGGTGACGGTGGCCAGGCGCACCTGCGAAATGCGATCCTTGTCGACGCACTCGAGATTCAGGCCAAGACGGAAGCGCGACTGAAGGCTGTCGTTGATTTTATTGTAGAAGTTTGAGGGCAGGGTGCGGGCTCCGGATAGGCGGCCGACCAGGAAGTCCTTCCAGTCCTTGTACTTGTGCTCGATGGTGCGGGGCGGGATGAGGGGCTTGCCCCGGGTGGCACACCAGCCAACCGAGTGCACCTCGGCGTTACAGAGGTTCACCCAGAAGTCGTGCGAGTCCGTATCGAAGCCCTCGTAGCTCATCAAGGCCTTGTAGCCCTTGATCTCCAGAATGGTGGCCACCCAGAACGAGGTGGGCGTCTGGCCCGGCTGGATCACCTCAATGCTGTCACAGTCGGTGTTCTCCACCTCTACCTTCATGCCCACGCCCAGATTGTCCCACACCTCGCAGCCGGGGGCATGTGGGAAACAGGTCACTGGTGCTGCATTAAAGTTCTCCTTGCTCAGGCGGGGCAGCCAGTCGTAGGAGTGCGTGGGATCGTACATCCGTCGCCGTATGCTGATGATCTTCTCCATTTGCGGACACGGTGCCGGCAGACGCTCATACTTAGGTATTTGTGGTAAGTCGTCCTGCGGGTAGACGTCCTTAAACAGCCGCAGGGCCTTGGGCGTCGGAGCTGCACTCAAGTAAGAATTGGGGGTTGCTGCTCCCTCCTCGGCTCCTCCCGGAGCCGCTGCGTCCCCTACTGCTCCGCCATTTAAAGCGGCAATCGTCTCGTCCGCTGCCATTTGTACATTATTGGCAGCTGCATCGCCACCTAGGGACATGGGTTCGCCAAAGCTATTTAACTGGGTAATCTTCGATTGATCCGTAATACGGAAGCGGTAATTGGCATTCTTGATGTGAGCCGCCTGCAAATCCAGCTCAATGTCTGGCTGTTCGCCGAGTAAAACCTCTTCGGGAGCCTCTAAATTTGCTCCGGGAACTGGGGAGCTGCTGCTTGCAGTTTGGCCTCCCTCCATCTTGCTATTGAGTACCAACGAATAGAGCTCGCCTCGGGCACAGGCCATGCTGCAAAAGCGTCGCGATTTCGTGTAGAAGGTGTGCTTTACTCCAATGGCTCCACAACGTTTACAAACAGCTGTTGAATAAAAAATAAGAGGACCGTAAAAATATATTTTAACATACTCCAATAACATTTTCTACTAAATTTTAAAGCTACCCTGCCATACAAACCCAAATTCTTGCAACATAAATTTTAAACCAAAGTTAATTAAAAGTAAAACTATGACTTAGTCAAACATAAAAGGCTTTGAAATGAATGTGGTTTAGAGTGAGTCGATTGTTTTTGATCGCAGGGGCGGATTCAAACCATTTGGAAAAATAATTATTGCTTGATATTCTTAAAAGAAAATAATCTGGTGTTTAAAAAAAACTGAGATCATTTGGTATTTAGTTTAATTATTTTGGTAAATCAAAAAACAAATTATAGCGTGCTAAGAACGCACATTAACAGCTGTAATGCGTGCAGTAACAGCTGTTTGTTCACTACGCACAAAAAGCTTAAGTATAAAAAGAAATCTTTAAAATTCTGTTAAGTAAACACCACCTAACCTGCTCGTCTGATGGTAACCAGTTAAAGTTTTAACCTGGAACCTGCCTGTAAGACTTTTACATGCTATTATTTTATTAATAGAATCCGACCCTACAATGCTCTCATACGATATCGACCCACCCTATTGCAGAGCAACCTTACCCATGCCGTCTTTCTGTATGGGGATCACCGATGGGTCAATGTTGCCCTTGTAGGCGATTGGTGTCTTCAGCACCAGTCCCGGCCTGTTAACGGGCTCGATCTTGCGCGTCTTGCGCTGGGAGCGCAGAGAGGAGGAGGTGGAGGCGCTGCAGCTGGCGGTGGTTGCGGTGGAGTTGGGTCCCTTGGCCAGGCTGTAGGTCCGCTGCATTTGCTTGCTCGAGCTTACGCAGGGTGCTTCTGAGCTGACCATAATGTTGCCAAATGTGTTCCCATTGAGCGTGGCCATTGCAGGGGCCAAGGTGGCGCCCAGCAGCTTGTGGTGCAGCAGGCCATCGGCCAGTGGGACCAGTAGATCGTGCTCGACTCCAGAGAAGCCTCCTGGGCCTCCGGGTAACTGTGTCATGCAGGAGGAGGAGGACTGCGAGATGTCCTTGTCCGAGGAGGTCATGAAGTCGGTGCCATCATACGAGTTGTTGTCCTCGTTCATCATCACAAAATCGTCAATGTTGATTATCTCCTGCTTTGGCTCCAGACCCGATGCGCCGTCGTCGTAGCCATCATCCATCTGACCGTACACCTGGTCGTCATCGTCCACAACCGCCTCGCCCACTCCTACGCCCATCAGAGCTCCGTCGTGGGAGGCCATTCCCACCATACCCGTGTCCACATCGCCGTCCATTACCTCGGCGTAGTTCTGGAAGACGGCCGCCGCCGCCGACTGCTGGAGCAGCTGCTGTTGCAGGCCGCCCATGTGGGCGAATCCGTACAGGTTGTTTGAGTTGGTGGCTATCAGGGTGCCCGGCTGAACACCCAGCGCCGCAGCCGCCGCCGCTGCTTGACCAGTGAAATCCCCCCCCATCAGGCTCATCATTGGATTCATTTCCTTTTATTGATGAGCAGGGTGGAGTTGGAGTTTGGAGGTTGGTTGAGGTTCGATCATTGGTTATGTGTGTTTTTTGTGTCGAGTTTTAAATTGTAACCAATACATAAATCATAGAAAAGAAAGTAGAAGAAATAAGTAAACAAATTCCAATTTTTAACTGAGACAGACAAAAAAGATAGTTTGGAAATTTGGCCAATCCCCAAAGAGTACATGTTTAAACCTAAGGAATTTGGGTTTGCTTGCTACTCCGAGGACTATCAAATATAACAGAGTGGCTACTTTAGGCTCATAGTTCTCATTGTCGATGATCATTTAATAACAAATTATTTATATTTTTTAGTCTTCGAATTGAGAGATTGGCTTTTGAATCAAACCGTCTGCACTCACCAAAGTCGGCTGATGATGGGCGGAGATGTCCTCCATGACAGAGAGTCCAACAGTGGGATGTCCCAGAAGAGTGGCCGCATCCTCCAGAGTAATGCGCTCCGAGTTGTACTGACTACTCATCCACATCATGCGCAGCTCGGCCGGATTCATTGTGAGCGGATGATGCTGTCGTTGCTTGTCTTATCAGTATGGTAAAAACATTTAAAAGACAACTCCTTAGATGTTCTTTGAAAAATATTGCTCTTTATTGCTGTGGGTCTATTCCCTTCTCTTTTTGCTCGCTAACTTGCATTGGATTAATCCCTGAAATGGCAAATAAATTGGTTACATATTTGTTTGACATTAAGAGGACTAGGATGAGAAACTAATCGCTTAAAGAAATTTTTTAGATAGAAATACACCAGTTTATAGAGCTCCTTTTAAAAGTAATTTAGCTGATTAACTCATCATTACAATTTCATAATATGATAAAATGTGGGACCTTATTCTACATTTATTCAAATTTAATAATGGATTTTAATTGTTATTTGCAACAGAACCTTAAACAGCAGAACTTTAAAATTCCATAAAATCATTAAATTCGCTTGTTGGATCATGTGAGAGTTTTCACCTTTTCAACATGTTTTAAAGCATCATGTGTTCTTAATTTTAAAAATTAAGTCTTAAGTTATTTTCAAAAATGCAGTCATGTTTCTGAAAAAGTTCTTAGGACCTTGACTAGTAGCACTTTGTTCCATATTTCTTTGGGGTAAATTTAGCATTCTATACAATACGTCTTGATACTCAATAAACATGAGAAAAATATTTGGCTACTTTTTTAACAATCAATCGTCATATGATTTTTCTGCTGATTTGTTTTTAAGGAAAGCTCGTTGTCCTGGCAATAGTGCCGGCCATATGGGCCACGGTTCCTGACCGATTCCCAGGGTTCCTCGTTGTCCGTGTGTTTGCCTCCTTCTCTCTTTTTGCTCTTTTTTGCACGCAGCTGCTGCGCAGAGAGGAAAGGGCGCTGCTGCCGCGGCGGCAAGGAAATGTGATTAACAACTTCCGCCGCGTCCAGACCTTTTGGGGCTGCGCTTTTTCGCAGCCTCCACGGGGATTGCAACTCCACACCGGCCACTAAACAATGCACAAAGATATCCAATTTGGCCAAATTTTGGTTATATTTTTGTGCGAAGCACCAGCACTCGCTCGAAAAGTCAATGAAGCGTTTGCGCAGACAGCGAACGCGAACACAAAAGAAAACGCACGAAATTGCTGCTCCAGGCTGCGAACTTACACTTTTTCCACGTTTAACGCGTGCGGCTAAAGCTTTAAGTGCAGCTAACACTTGCAGGTTTCCATTTAGTGGCCTTTTAAATTGTTTTACCGAGGTTTTTGGAAGTTTTTTGTGAGTTAACGTTAACTAGTTCTGCATTTGCGCCGAGCAGGGATGTGTGCCAGGGTTGCACAGCCGAACATCAGCGTTTTGGCATTCTTTTGCCCGCAAAACCGCCAGGGCTACAAAAGTGGATGCGTTCAACAGGAAAGAGCGGAACGTGATTACCGATTTGCGTTCGCTTTCAGAGGTGACGCAAAAAAGGAAACTTCATAAGCAGATTAAAAATCAAATAAAACTTTGTTTCATTTACGTTACTTTCTTTATATATTAAGTCTTTTTATTAGCTTGTTTTTCAAACTAATTGTTTTTAAACTGGTTTATTAAAATTATTGTGATAAAAATATTGTGACTCTCTCACGAGAGTGAGTTTACAAGTTTATCTTAAAGTGCTAGGAAGCTTAATAAATATAGCTATGTCATATATAACTGAATATAACACAATATAAGAAATAGATTATAGGTAACACTTTTTAGGAATAAAGTTTAGATATAACTAATTTTCTTTTATATTTATTGTGCGTTTACTACTTTTAAACTTGTATTTTTGGCGCTAACTTTGACAAAGGTTTTTGAAAAGTTTATCCGATATTGTCCAGGCTTGTTTATTGGTTCAACAAATCGAGACCCACACAATAACAATAATAAATATAGTGAATTCGTATGAATCGATTTAAAAATCATTAATCGGAATGCTGAATTTGCCCACTATAATCAGTTTTTACCCGTTTACCAACACTGTTCGCCTGTTTGTTGTCAAAAATGAAAAGAAAATAATAGAAAATAATAGTTAAATAACAGCTAAAATAATGCCAGAAAATGCTGCCAGCTCGTTGCCGACAGAGACTGCCTTCCGGAGCATGCGGAGCCATCTGGGGGGCAGCACTTTTGGCCAGCGACGCGAGGACATCTTCAAACGCCTCCAGGAAAGTGCGCATCGGATCTCGGAGACGTACAGTGGCAAAGAACTGGCCACAGAACGAGATGAGTCAGTTCAGGAGCTGTGCGATTCCCTAGAGGAGTTGCTAGGCTACGGATTGCGACAATCAGCCAGTGCCTCCTCCTTTAGTGCTGCTAACTTCATCCAGAACATGCAGGAGATGGTGTCCGGAAGTGCGGGTGGCAGCAGCAACAACAATGACGCGACCTTCTGGGAGTTCTGCCAGACGCATTTGACGCCCCACGAACGGCAGCGGTACGTGGACCTCAAGCAGATCTGGACCAATGTGGGCAGAGGACGAGCCTTCATTCGCTCCGCTCTGAATGAGAGGCGACTGCACAGCCATGTGCTCACCTGGCTGAGCGACGAGGAGCAACTGCATCGCTTCTATACGCCTTGGTCGCTGCTGCTCAACGACGAGGCGGCCAAGAAGCTGCCCGAGATTATAGACTCCCTCAGGGATGTTCTATTTGCTTTGAATGTGGACACCACGGAGCTAAATGCTCCAAGGAGATCAGCAGTAGCTGTTCCCGTCAAAGAGGAGCCCATAATATATGCCCCCAGTCCGGTGCCTGTGTCGGCACGCCAGAAAAAGCGTCCTGGCAATGCCGTGGAGCGACCCATTCATGGAGCCAGCTCCACAGAGGATTTGCTAGGTGCACTGAAACCCATTGAAGTGCTGGAAGTGCAGCAACTGCTCTCCAAAGAGGCTGTGGAGCAGGAGCTTGCCAAGCCTTTTGAAGAAGTGAGTGTGGGTCCCTTTGACCCCATCGAACCTGAGCTGGAGTTCCTCAGGAAGCCTTTGCCAGAGATTTATCCACAGGCTGCTTCCGAGCCAGATCCTTTTGAGGACCGCAGCGACACATCCTCGCAGTGGAGCAAGTCCTCCTCGTCCGCCAACTGCCTAGCCAACAGCCAACAGCAGGCAGCGCTGGAGGAGCAGGTGAACCAGCTAAACGAAAGGTGTGCTCTCCTGGAAACCAGAGTGGCCGAGCTGAACCTACAGAATCGTCTGCTTGTCCGAAGGCTGACCAAACAGTTTGAAGAGACCGGTATTGATCCCAGCTCATCCCTCTGCTCCAACTTCCTGATAACCATTCCGCAAGTAAAGCTGGCCAAGACGCAGCGATCCGGTTCCCACTACACCTACGAGGTCCACATCACAATGAGGCAGCGTTTGGAGCACTGGACGCTCTTTAGGCGCTACAGCGAGTTCAACAAGCTGCACAAGTCGCTGCTACGTACCCACCCGGTAGTTTCATCCGTGGAATTTCCGCCTAAAAAGCATTTTGGGAATATGAACCTGGTCTTTGTGGAGGAGCGGCGCCAGCAGTTGCAGATATATCTGCTCAATTTGGTGGAAACACTGCCACAAGTGGAGGCCTGCAAGTCGAAGGCGGAGCTGCAGAAGGCCTTCCCCTTTTTCAGGGACAGATAGCCCCTTTTTTTGAACATAACTTAACCGTACCCAACCAAGGAAGCTCGAAAAGAACAAGTATTTTCCCTCATCCAATTGCTATTTTATCATAGAGATCTTTATTTATATGTGTAAAAACAGGAGTTGGTCCAAGTGCTGTAATCGTTGATATTAAATAAATTTAAGACTTTTTCATTTAAGAGAGTGTTTAAACTTACTTCTTTATTTAGAATTTGAAATTCGAGTCCAAAATATTTGGGGTTATTGTAGAGAAACGTATGTTTTGAATTGTCTGATCATCATTTGGGAAGTACCAGTATCCAAAACCGTACCCATAACCACATCCAAAAACTCATACATAGCCAAACTTAAAACCGTATCCAAAACCGGACTTAAATATGGTCCCAAAAGCGTTAATAAATACATCATTCTTATTACTAAAACTATCCACAAAAAATCTACAAAAGTCATCAGAATTTGCAAATGAAAAATGGAAATGGTAGTATTGAACCGAAAGTTTGGTGCCCAAAATCAAAAGGAAATGGAAATACAAATCGCGAGCTACAACAAAAAAAAAGTTAAATTATTTGGTATGTTTTAACGGCCAAAGCGCGGTCACACCGAACAGCTGTGTTTGTTGTTATCAGCGATTCGTAGTTGCGTGTACTTTTGTCGGCGGAATTGATTTCTGCACCATGATCAAGTGATCCGCGAGGTATCCACGGTACCCGATTTTTCCGTCTGACTCAGCGCACACCGAGCCCGTGACCCCGTTGCATTTTCGGTAAAAAGAAAAGTGTATCTGCTAATTAAATTAGTGGAAAGAGGAGGCGCGATTTGAAGGTCGACCATGTCGGGAGCAGCCATAGCTATCAATGCAGCCATTTCGGGCGCTGCCTACTGTATGACGGTGCGGATGATTCCCCGCTTCCGGGAGATGTTCATCAAGGCCAATCTTTTTGGCAACGATCTCTGCAAAAAGGACAAGCCACAGGTGTAAGTTTGTCCACCTTTAAATGAGCTATGTGTCTGTCTTCTAATGCAACATATCCCCCAACGCAGTCCCGAGTCCTTTGGCGTGCTGATTGGCTGTGTGTTCCTGGTCTCCTTGTTCCTGTTTATACCTATTCCCTTCGCTTTTGATGAAGCAGCTGCCACGGATGCGGTGACTGGCGGAAAGCCCGACACCTTTCCACACGATAAAGTAAATATCCAATTAAAGACATGTTTGACTCCGAGACTTTATCGCCTGTTATCACTCCTAACCAGTTCGTGGAATTGATAGCGGCCCTGCTGTCCATTTGCTGCATGATTTTCCTGGGCTTCGCCGACGATGTCTTGGATCTGCGCTGGCGGCACAAGCTGCTCCTGCCAACCATCGCCACGTTGCCCCTGCTGATGGTGTACTACGTCAACTACAACTCCACCACGGTCATCATGCCCAACTTTGCGAGGGATCTGTTTGGAACCTCTTTAAACATAGGTAGCTTATCGTTTCTTTAAGATATGGGTTGATTTTTTTTTTTGATTCTGTGCGACTAGAGAGTGAATAATTTTAATTTATTAATTTGAACGGTTTAAGAAAACTAAATATGAAGCATAGTTTACCCATATCAACATTTAAAGTTGTCTTAAATTTTTATACATATTAAAATAACCAATTTACTTTTTCATTTTTGAACAGGAGTCCTATACTACATCTTTATGGGCATGTTGGCGGTGTTCTGCACAAATGCTATCAATATCCTGGCGGGTATCAATGGCCTGGAGGTGGGACAGTCTTTGATAATTGCGGCCTCTATTTTGCTGTTCAACTTCATTGAATTATCCTTGGGTCACCAGGTGGATTCGCACATCTTCTCCATTTACTTCATGCTGCCGTTCCTGGCCACCACTTTGGCTCTGTGGAAGTTTAACAAGTAAGTCTGGTTTGTTTATTTAGTTTTTTATTTTTTAAATACTGAATTGATCTGGCAAGTTAACAAATTGTCTTATAATTATAAATATGATAAAATAATGAACTAATAACACAAATAACGCTTCGAAACCTTAACTAAATTTAAATTCGTATAAATTGCTTGTCTTTTGATAATTAATTTTAATTAATTGGTATAAAAAGTAAGTCTAAAAAGCTTTTTTAAACAGATCATTCGTGTTTACATCAATATTATCTAAAAAGTAATGCTAATTTCCGTTCAACCCATTTCACAACTTATTTCCAGCAAATTGAAGAATTTCACTGTTGTTCATTTCGGTTTCCTTTTATAAATTCTTTGGTTTTCTGTCTGGTTTTCTTATCACAGATGGCGGGTCTGTCTTTCCTGTCTGCTGAGATACTAAATTTTGAATTCGCTTGGCCAAAAACACAGAAGGGCATGTGCATGATTAGGCAGAGTATGATATGGTGATTATGAGACTGTAAGACTTTGATGGGGGATCGAAAGCAGGCACATATAAATATAGTTCGTTAGGGCGACTCTTAGTCCTCCTCCTGTAGATCCTCTAGGATGTCCACATCGTACAAATTGACCAAAAGCTGGCCGTACTGACTGCTGTGCAGAAGTGCCTCCTCCGGGGCGAAATACTTCTCGCTTTGCTCCCGCAACCGGATTAACTGGGTGGTGCCATCGATGTGAACTCCGTTGGCTATCAGTTGCTGCAAATAGGTAGCATCGATCACGTTTCGTGTGTCGTTGGGTAGCCTCACAGGTAACTGTTGCTGGCTGGAGCTCTGCAGCAGGAGCACTATCTGCTCGGGGGGCAAGCATAGCTCGCAGTTCCACCCTCCAAAGTGGTTAAGGTCGCCAAGCGTGCTGCTTGCCAGCCGCTGCAGTCGTTGCACATCCAGTCTGGGCACTATGCAGGTGCCCCAAGGAACTTATCACCCCCTTTAGCAGGGTCTTCTTCGGGTGCTGCCAGAAGAAGCCGTACACGTTGTACTTCAAACGGAATCTCATCGGCAGCACATCCTTGGCATAATACTTGAGAAACTTGAGGGCCGCAGGCGCATAAAAAGTCCCACTGTTCCCGTGGAGCAGCAGATCCTGGGCTTGCATTTGGACGCCACACTGCTGCCACAGCTGCCTCTTGAAGTGGCTGTAGGCCTGGGAGCTGCTGCAGTTGCTCGCGGAAGAGCAGCGGAGCAGCGCGTAGTTGGCCTGGCTGCCCAGCATACCCTCCAGACTCCGCTCCTTACTCCCATTGCTCACGTAGTATATGAGGAAGTAGTCTACGACCTCGATGAGAGCTCGAATTTGCAGCTCCAAGAGCTCCAGGCTGATGTGGTCCCAGGCTCCCAGTTCCAGCATGTAGAACAGGCGGTGGAGAGACGTGGAACTGGCCTCGACCAGCTGGAGAGGGGAGCTTCCGCCCCGTTTGCTCGCCCGACTGGAGGTCATCAATGCCCGCCATATGATCTCCGGCTGGCCGCAGTCTCTTCCATGCCAGCCAATCTCACATTTGCACTGCGGCGGGGCCATCAGGTAGTCCACATCGTTGAGGCGCTGGCTCTCGTTGATGGTACCCTCTCGATAGCACCAGAGTTCGGTTGCCAGACCCATCTCTGCGTCCACGTAGGCGGGCACATTGTAGTCGGGCAGGTGGGATTCGTTCATTTGGTTCGGTTTCATTTGGTAAAAGTCCCTGTCGTAGCGGTTGACATTATCCTTCTGCCGGGGACAGTGGGTTCCTCCGTTATTGGTTAACTTTTCCCACGATGTTTTCCCTGCTTCTCCGCTGGCCACGAAGTTCACACGGCTAGCAGTCTGCTCCAGGTGCTCCTGCCCGTGGCCCATCTGCATTAGCCAGATGCAGCCAATAAAGCCCACTTGGAGCACCAGCACCGACCAGAGCACCAGCTTTTTGGTTATGGCCAGACGCCCCATGCCGGCTCCCGATGTCAAGGAATGGCTCACCAAGAGTGTGCTCCTCACCATGCTTGCTGGTTTACTTTCTGCATTTTAATAGAACTTTTCGTACTTTTCTCGCTTTTTTTTTTAAGCTTGTTAACACGCCCAAAAGTTTTACTTTTCCTCTACCTTCCCCTACTCCTTGCCTTTTTGCCCTCAGCTGTTTGGCGCTGCAACGGAAATCTGGCTATTTTTCTCCAAATTTAGCTAGGACGGGTGGCTGTTTCGTGGCAGTTTACAACACTGATGTGTACTGTTATCGTTTTTAAAAAGGACATAAAGTCCTTATACAAAAATAATGAAATCTACATTATCCTGATCGTAAACAATAAGGAAAACTTTTAAAAATTAATAACAAATTAAAAAGAATGTCGGTCCACTAAAAATTAGCTTTCTTTAACATACAGGACATCCAGTTTAGTAATGTTTTGAAAAACTAATGTGAAAAAAGTTTTTGAAAATCACTTTTTGCAAAAGCGTCTGGACTATTTCCATAAATATAGATTTATAATAGTTTATTTAAAGCAGGTTTCATTGTATTTGACAGTACATACAACTAAACTAAAAGTTTGGTTTTAACATTTTATTTTAGTATAAAAATATCAAAAAAAAAACTCACTTACTGTGGGTATATCGTTGTATTTTCTGACTGCAAGGCCTATCGTTAGCTTAGACTTTTTAAAAATACCCTTTTTAATAAAATAAAAGTAGTTTTAATTACAAAAGCAACACAATGTTAATCGTAATTCCACAATTTCCAGATATCCCTCTCAGGTCTTCGTTGGAGACACCTACTGCTACTTTGCGGGCATGACCTTTGCCGTGGTGGGAATCCTGGGACACTTCAGCAAGACCCTGCTGCTGTTCTTCCTGCCGCAGATCCTAAACTTCTTGTACTCTACGCCTCAGCTGTTCCATTTTGTTCCATGTCCCCGTCACCGCCTGCCCAAATACGACAGCAAAACGGATCTGCTGCACATCAGCACTACGGAGTTCCGCCTGGAGGAGCTCAATGCTCCGGGCCGTCTGATGGTCACAGTGTTGCGGAAACTACGACTGATTAGCTGGCATGTTAAGGCGGACGGAGTCGTGAGGACCAACAACTTTACCCTCATAAATTTTGTGCTGGTAATTTTCGGACCAGTTCACGAGCGGGTGGTCACCCAGATGCTGATGGGATGCCAGGTGCTGTGCACACTGATTGCTCTCACCATTCGGTATCCCCTGGCCAACTACTTCTACGCGAAAACGTAACCCTCGATCATGTTCTATATTGATTCTGATATTTATTGTAGTAAGCTTTTGCTAAGTTACCTATACAAAACAGAATACATTTATTAAATGCCTACACAATATTTCCCAAAAGTTATTCATAAGTAAAAATCTGTATTTCACTCGTCAATAAAGAGCTAAGCAAATCAACTCAAAGTCACCATGACCACAACGGACCTATCGGAGGAGGAGGAGGAATTGTCGGCGCCCGAAGAGGAGGATGTGGGACCTAACATAGGCGTAAGCATTCTTATAATGCGATTAGGTTATACGATATAGAAGGTTATACAACTCGAACTATTAATCTTTATAATCCCTTACCTAGTTACCTACTTTTGGTATACGAATTAGTTTTCATTTCTTCTTTAACTTTTAGTGTTAATCAAAGTAATGAAACATGGACTTTAAAACTAAATAATAATATTATTACAAAAATAAAGATTCTTCGTTAGACCTCAAAAGTATTTCAGCTGAAAAAAGTCTCTTATAATCATCACAATTTCCCAGCTTTATATAGGCGGTCGAAATGCAGCCGGACAGAGACACGGAAGAGGCTGGGCCATCCTGCCCAACGGTGACCAGTATGATGGAAACTACCGAAAGGGTCGCCGCCATGGAATCGGACTGTATGTGTTCAAAGACGGATCGCGGTATTATGGGCAGTACCGCTGCGGCAAGCGCTGCGGTCGTGGCATCTTCATCTATCCGGACGGATCTGTTTACGAGGGCAACTGGCGCAAGCACGTGAAGCACGGAAAGGGGCGATACAACTACGTCAATGGGGACACCTATGCGGGCGACTGGTTCAAGGGTCAGCGACATGGGGTGGGAATCTATCGCTTCAACAGCGGCACCGATGCCTGCTGCATATCGGTTAGGTTGAAGTCCACCTGGAACAGTAATGTGCGGACAGGTCCCTTCGAGCTGTATATCGGAAATGAAGACAAGTGCACAATCCTCCACGGAACTTGGGACACTCTATTCCCCAGTGGACCGGCGGTGTTCAGCTTCAACAACAGGTATATGCTTCTGGGCTACTTCCTGCCCGCTAACTACAACTTAAAGGCGATTGACAATGGGGAGAATGAGCTGGAGGACACTGAGGAGCATTTGGATGAGGACGAGCAGGGCAACGGCTCGACGGTTGCCCCCACCTTGTGGTTCGCCCAAGAAATGGCCGTCTATGACTTCTCGCTGCTGCCCCAGGAGCCTGTTCCCCTGGCCATTTCCGACTCGGAGCTGTCCGTCTGCTCGCTGTCCACTGTGCCCAGCAGCCGCAGCGAAGAGAAGATCAGCTGGTACGGGGAGGGTGAAGAGGCCGAAGGTGAGGAGGGTGAGATGGAGTGTTTCCCTTGCGAGTGTGATATCACGGATCTCACCGAGGAGACGGAGAGCGAGGTATGCAAGATCGACGCCAATCCTTGTGCCATCGAGATCCTCAAGCAGCCCGAATGCCCCGATCCCTAGGAACAAATCATCAGTTCTAAATGTGTTAATGTTATTTTCTGTTTCCTGCAAATAAAAGAATGCATCCATAAAGCTTAATGATTTTCGAGCTATAACTTAATTTTCATAAAATTCCATTTTGAAAGGAGAAATACGTTTTTTTCTATATAGTAAACATTTTATTTTATAGGTAGCTCATTTGTTTTTACTTTTCATACAATTTGATTAAAATTTGTCGGTTTCCTTTTAAAATACGCCTTGCTCTTTACAGTTTTGATGCTTTACACTCGTAAGATTAATGTAGTGAAATCACAAATGGGGGGGCTCTTTTCAAGTTTTATTGACATGATACCTTAGCTTTAGATTCCAGGTGTGAAGTGTGATTAAACCTCAATTTTAAATTCAATTTCAGGCTTTGTATTAGATCTTCTTCTGGTATAATCGTATGACTTCGATATTTTCGAATGTTCAGCATTTGAATTCATATGTTTCGCTAATTAACTCTAAGTGTAATTATTGTTTTCTGCCCTACCATTATCTCGTAATCATTAACTTTAACCTCCTTTTGCAGATTTGTTTGATTCACTTACTTCTTTACAATTTATAATCTTGTTAGTTTGCAATATAATTACTAATTAAAAATAAAAAAATCTCTAGTTACTGGCGGGGGCTGCCTTGGGGGTAGGAGATGATGGTGGTGAGGCGTTGAGCAGCTTGCTGCTGACCTGGCAGACATCGCCGCAACTGGCGTCCAAGCTATTGGACTCACAACTAGATTCGGAAGGGGGAGTCTCACTGTTCGTTGCTTCGGTTTCCCGCTCCGACTTGCACAACGACGCCTTGCCGCACTCATCCAGAATGATGTTCAGCTTCTCCGTTCTCGCCTGCATCGCTGGAACCACATCCGCCGTCGTCGTCAGCGAAGTGGTCTCCACGGGATTTAGGCGTAGCATTTGGTAGGGCTCTTCGCCCTCTTTCTGCAGCTCATGGAGAGTGCTACCATCACGCTGCTTGGAAACCTTGTAAATGGCCGGACACGATTTCGAGTTCTTCACATCGTTCGAGTCCTTCAGTTCGGGCAGCCCCAGTTGGTTACCACTGGTCTTAGTCAGGGGCTGCATCTCCTGCTCCTGGTTGTTGTCCTCGACGCTTATGCCCTGCGACAGAGCAAGAGCTGCCGCCATGGCCGCTGCCTGACCACTGCTGCTTGCTCCTTCGGGATTTAAATAGAGCATCGGGTTATTGTACATCAGTAGCGGCGGTTCCATCTTAAAGTCGTGCTCCAACTGCTTTTGCTGATCAAGATTCTCATCAATGTAGTTGATGTGAATGGGGGTGGTCTGCAAGTTAAGATGCGAGCAATGCAGCAAGTCATCGTCAGGCGGGGTATAATAAATAGAGCCCTTGCTGGCTGAGTAATTAGCAGAAAGGCGCGCTTTAATTTTCTGTATGTGCAGCTCCTTGGAGCCGCCAAAGTCCATTTGGCCTTTGAAATAGCAGTCTATGTCTGTAAAAGAAATAATTTTAATTAGAGATTAATAAAGTTTCATTCACAAAAGAAAATTCACAAAAAAAAGGTATTTTCGCTAAGGTTACTACCGAACTTTTTAAGCCCGAATTATGATTTTTTGACCACTTCTCTGTGTAATCTTACCCTCGGCAATGTCCTCCTCACAGCGTCCACGACAATTCTCAAAGTAAAAACTGGGCAGGTTCTCCAGGACCTTGTTCAGCGTCTGCTGCTGGTATTTGTACCCCTCCCGAAGGCGCAGCACCTGGTGTGCACTGAACTTCCGGATCTTGTTCCTCTGGAAGACATAGTTTTCCCGCACCCAGCTCAGCTGGCCAGTGGAATAGTCGCGCACTTTCTTCACCTGGTCATAATATTGATCCTTCAGCGTGGTAAGGTGATTCGAGCCTAAATCACGAAACTCGCGGATATGCTTGGCCTGACTGGTGTAGCTGCTTTGGATCCACTCCACCTGCTGGGCGCAGTTCTCCCGGATGCGGTGCACCTGCTGCGTGTAGTTTTCGCGCAGCCGCTCCAACTGCTGGCTCTTGTAGGTCTCGATGCTGTCCAGCATTGCGTATATTTGTCGTGGCCGCGGTGACTTCTTGTTGCGATTCTTGCAGCAGTAAAAGCGATCGAAAATCCCCCAGCGGGACAGGCAGCTCCTAAGACCCTGCACTATCAATGTGAGCAGCAAGAATGCGGTGGCCAGGGCCGTTCCGAACAGTATGCTGCCAATCTTCACCCGATAAAACACAATGGGATCGATGTACAATCTGCGAAGAAGGAAATACGGTTTCAGTTAATGTTTACGCAAAGTATTCGCCTGCTATTCTTGCCTTAATCCAGCCGAGGCCTTGCCCATCACATTGAAGGCATAACAGGTGTACAGGCCACTGTCAACTCTGGAAATATTGTGCACCAGCAGGGATCCGTTCTCCACCAAGACCACACGATGACCCACCAGGCTCTGCTGTCGTGTCAAGTTCACCAACTGAATGTATTTCTCGTCCATTAGAAGAGCCAGCTCCTCCGCGCTAGGTGGCTGGTGAGCGTCCTCCTTGCTGTCGATGATAATGGGCCGCTTGTCGGGATCAGCATGATGGCGCAAGATCTTATTGCGGGGAGTAACCTATAGGCAATGTACATTTTAGTTTCTCTTCAACAATACAAATGCAAAAACTTATGATCAAAAAGTACTTTTAGATAAACTTAAGTGAGTTGATGATGAGCAAATCAAAATGAATAACGTTTGTCTTGCATATTTTACAAGCTTATCGATATTTGACATTTTCCGGCAATGCTATATGTATATATTCAAACAATTTTTTAAATTTCTTGATTATGAATATGGTTCAAAATTTCGGGAGAGTACTTCACTCATCTGACTCTTTGGTTTCAGCCTTTCCACACATTTAAAAGCAAACCCCTCAGTTAATCTGGGGGCACTGTTTCGACTGTACATGGCCTTGCTTTTTATGCGAATTTATTCAAATAGATTCTCTAAAAATGTCCACTCAATGAATCTCGATTAAATGATATATCATTATGAGCATGTATAATTCATAGTATGTATATATGGGTAACAGTATAAACACCTGAATCACGAAATCTCTAAAGCAGCCTAATTTGGGTACAATATTCTATGAATACAAAAGCGAAATAATTTAATGTCAATTATAGATTATAGCTAATTCAAATTTGAATTATTCTTTTTATAGTTACATATATACAAATCAGTTATAACGAACCACTATGGTAATGTAATTATTTGTTGTACTTACCCAGATAATGTCAGGTACGGGACTGCCAGAAATCTGACACTCCAGCTTGGCGGTGGAGAGGAGCTTGTGCATCTTGGGCTCGGAAAACTGCACCACCGAGGGCACCGAGCAGTTGAGGTTGCTTAGCACGCGGAGCATATCGCCGGGATAGCCATACTGACACTTGAGCGCATCGATTTGGTCGTCAATGCTCTCGTACGAGTCCAGGGGCGTCTGGCTGGGATTTGCGTTGTTAGTTTGAGCCTGGGGTGGTAGATGGCGCAGACTGGTGCTGGTGTTGACCAGCCAGGCGGTCAGCCAGTACATGCTGCAGTCGCACTGGTACTCGTTGCCCAATATATTCAGGTAGTGCAGTTGTCCGAGCTCCTTAAGACTTTCGGGCAGGGATCCTAGGCTATTTCCGCGCACACTGAGTCGCTGCAATCGGGACAACGCAGAGATCTCAGTGGGTAGCTGCAACAATCCGCTTTCGGCCAGTAGTAGCTCCCTTACATTTGGAGTGTTGGCGAACAGAATCGCGGGCAAGTGAGTTAGTTGCCGATTCTGTTGCAGGGAAAGATATCGCAGGCGATGGAGCACCTGGGGATCCACAAGCGATTCATCGTAGCGCGATATCCAGTTGGAGAACTGCTCGATAGGCGTCTCATCGATGCGCAGCAGCACCAGGGAGCGCTGCTTGTGAAACAGACCGCTGGGCAACTGCTTGAACTGGTTCCGACTGAGATCCAACTGCCTGAGGGCATGCAGCGACTGGAAGATGATGGATGACAGCATGGTTAGGTTGTTGCCGGAGACGTTTAAAGCCAGCAGCTGTTCCAGAGACTCAAACGCCTTGCGATCGATGCTGGTCAGCGAGTTCTGACTGAGGTCCAGCTGCCGCAGTTTGCGCAGATTGTACAGACTGTGCTTGCCAATCGATTTGAGCTGATTGCGCTGCAGATGCAACTGACGGAGCTGTCCGTTGCGGGCAAAAAAGTTGTCTGGAAAGGAGAGCAGGCGGTTGTCGCTGAGGTCCAGCAATTGGAGGTCGCCTGCTGTTTGGAAGAGCTGGAAGGGCAGAACGCTCAGCCGGTTTCCGGAGAGATAAAGCCGCTCCAGCTTCAGGGCTCCTTTAAATATATCTCTGGGAAGTTCCGTCAGCAAGTTCTGGCTGAGGTTTAGCAGGCGCAGTTCGCTGAGATCACCTAGGAAGCGCTGTGGCAAGATGCTCAGTGCGTTTCTGTCCAGGTGCAGCTCTTGCAACATGTTCATGTGCTGCAGGTTCGTCAGGCTGCAATTGGCTAGCCGATTACCGCTCATCTTAAGTACTTTCAGATGTCGCATGGCCTGGGGAATGGCCCAGTGGAGGCACTCCAGGCGATTCTCGCCCAGATTCAAGCGCTCCATGTACTCGAAGCAGTTCGGCTGGCGGGTAAAGAGGTCGCTGAGAGATTCGTCTCTTAGGTTACTCTCCAGCCAGGTGAATTCCCTAAAGCTCTCGTGCTGCGGCAGCTGCAGGGGATTACTGAGATCGGTGGGCACATGGTCCAGCCTTAGGTGGTGGTAGTTTATGTGCGCACTCCGCTGTGAGAGCAGCTCCTGGTTGACCTGCCTCAGGCGCACATGCTCGCAACTGAGCTTAAACACATTAGCTGAGGGATCCAAATGACTGCCAGTGAGGAGTTCTTGCTCCTCCACCTCCACGCTCTCCGTTCCGGCTTCCAGGTCGTCCAGCCACAGACCCTCATCACTGTCACTATCATCTAGATCCGAGTCCACTGCATGTCCCACGAACGGCAGGTGGAACTTGTAGCCCAGCAGGGAGAACTCGTGCTCCTGCCAGGTCCTGGTCCTGGGCCTAATCTGCGGGCGATGCTGCTGCGGTGTGTGCGCTAGAGAAGCCTCTGCACTACTGTAGGTGGCCAGGCAGTTGGCACTGCCACTGTCGCCACTGATGGCCACTGCTGCGTGGACCACGACGAGCAAGGCATACAATATCAGGGGAATCTTCGATATTGCTTCCATTTTTCAGTATGTAATCTCAAATATTTATACGGTCGCATAGTACACCTGCAAGATTAAAAGGGTAAAGTCATTTGTCTAAGATTTTCTTAAAACATGATTTTTGATTGAATTTTGCGTAATAACAACAATAATTTGCGTGAATTATATTAAATCCATTTAACTCGATTCCGGCTTCTCTAACATGGTCGTCAGGAGCATGGAAAACCTCAATAAGTCCAAATTATTTTTTGGTCGTTATTGATTTTTTTTCCATCACCTCTCGAATGCCCAAAAAAATGTTGTAACGGGAAAATGAACCAGAAAAATGGCCAAAATCAATACGTAAGGTAAATATTATAAATAAACGGTGGTAGGAAAAGAAGCGCGACGCGAAGTCCAGTTGCGTGTCCAAATGGCGACGCACAACTGGAAAACAGAAACTATAAAGCTACATAATGTATAATTCAGAGCGACTCTTTTGAATAATACATTATAATAGTGTCTGTCTGCTAGATTGTGGAGGAGTTCATTCTGCTCCATCCACAATTTGTTGTTCGCACGCAATGAAGATTTTCAACTTAAGGCATGGGAAGAATAAAAAATGTGGACTATTCTAAGTTGGTTGGAAAAAAGGCTGTGAAGTTTCTTTTAACCAGAAGGAACTTTCATGGCTTTTAAGAATAATTAATATGGAAAATTCAAGAAAGAAATCAAAGCTAACTATTTTTTTTCCCCTTTGATAAGATACCAAAAAATGTTTTGTTGTTGTTAGTGTTGTTATCAAAACCTAAGCACGAGTTTGTACATGTGAAAAATATGTTATTGACAATTTTAAGCAAATAATCCTCAACTTGTTTGCCTCAATTGTTAATATGTGTTCACTACCATAACTTATAGACTATATAGAGTTAAGTCTGAGAAAGTACTAGAGCAATACCAATGGCAGATAATGCACAGGCATTCTACCACTTAAACCACAACGCTTTGAACAACCAATCTGCCATTATTATTTAGCATATATTTTATTCCCCGCATAGCGACCGACTTTTAATTTGTTTATAAACAGAAATATCGAATAAACTGCCGCCCAACCGCAACCTGCATCAACAAAGCAATTACGTTCAGTTCAGTTCCCAAGATTATTACTCAATGGGCCCCAGTCGAAAGTCGGGCGAAACTGTAAAAGGAAATTATTGTATAATATCTTCCCTACATATCGGATCGGGAGTGAGTGACCCGATGGATGCCACGTCGTATATAGAAGGCGTAAAGCTCTTTTTTATTTATATGCACAATTAATGGGCCAGCTGTTGGGGGGAAAGGCTGATAAGAGCCAACGAACCTATAAAAGGCATTCATATGTGTGTGCATTGGAATTAAATTGATAAGCTGGAGGGCTTGCAAAAAGTGATCTAGATGGATGGTTGTGGGGAATCGAATAAATCAAACCCAACAGACTTATTCAGAGTCAATATTGCTATTGATAACAAACTTTGAATATCCGGAGGTGCTTGTGTGAATTTCACACGAGTTAGCTAGCTAGGTAAAAAAAAATCTGGCCAAAACTGCTTGGCCAAAACAAACGCAAAAATAACGAAAACCGATACAAAAATAGCTCAACACACACAGACACTCCATACACATGCAAAATTTAGCGAAAAAACTGCCACGAATAAAAGACAATAATTAAATTAGCTGCGTGGAAGCAAGAAAGTAAATATACAGTTGGAAATAGGAGTGTGTGTTACCAATAGATAAAGAAGGCTTATCGTCCAAAGCCACAAAGGAAATGCTTTATCAGCTGATAGCGCAATTAAGCAAATTATTAGTTGACAAACGAGAGGGCAAACAATTCATTTAAATGTCGTTTTCATTAAGCCAAAGAATTGGAGACGCCCGTGAGAGAGAGAAAGAGGGAGGGAGATGCAAACAAAGAGAGTGGGTTGCATAATCTGTCATAGAATCCAAGCTCAAAACATGGCAAAAACAACCGTTTAACTGGGGGATTTAATGTACATACACACGGGCACCTAGGCGCTAATACACTAACAAACACACAAACGTAACGCCTGCTGACGTCTGAAAAGCCGCTAATGAGACAGGCAGGCATAAAAATACAAACTGGAAGAGATTTCTTTTTTTTCTACACTAGAATCATTCACGAAATTGAGCTTTCCGCCCACTCATAATTTATTCAACACTTTTCCTCTCCTTTACCTTGGATCTCAAGTGCATGTGTGTGCATATGTGCAAGCTGCAGATGAAGATGTTGCTATGGGCAACGTTTGTGGCTCCGGATTGGACACCTCCGCGATTGGTCGCGTTTCGGGAAGTGAAAATGGAGTCCAAATGGGGATTACATGGCCACCGAAATTTCTTGGTCGTTTTTTTTCACCCTTTGTAGCCACCAAAGTAGCTGTTTGTGCTACGCACACTCAAGCACCTGACGCACAGCTGGCTTTGCGTAGACTTGCATAAGTTGAAGGAATTTTTCCGCAATTTTTACTAGATGTTTCTTCCACTCACTTCCAGTGTCTTATTTTCCACTGGGTTTAAATATTAACTCACCGTTGTTTATATTCTCTGCATCTTTTCGTTTCGCGTCTTTTTTCGTCTTGGCAGCAGTGTGACCCTAACTTGGCCGTTGCAACACACTAATTGGCTATGAAAAACACCTAAAATAAGCGGAGTATTTTTTAAAGCGCCTCAAATATACCAAAACATAATAGAGCCAGCCGGTGGTGAACTCTGATAAATTTGTTGTTGTGTTCCTTAGCAATGACTTAATCCGTATAATAAAATAAATGTTAATTTAAAATTAAGCAACACATTTTATAAACCATTTTAAATGTATTACTTTTTTATTTAGGATTAAAAAGATACAATTAAAATTTTAAATAATTTGATTAATTTTTTATGAAATGAAGGACAATATTAAAATTAAAAAATTTGTAAAAAATATAATAATAATTTTTGACTAAAAAAACCTGTCGTTTCTATGAAAATTTAAGGAGTTAAAAAGTGGTCCGAATTCTACTGAATTCAAAATGTTTCTATTTTTAGAAAGAGTTGAATTTAAATCATCACTAGTATTATCCTCACAAATAATATTATGATAAATTTTAGACTAATGTCCTGCTCATCTTACATAAAGCTTAGTTAAATCCATTGAACCCAAGATTACTCTTCAATCATGCTTACTACCCCAGTTTTTTTTGTATTCCTTTATCAAACAAATTTAATTAATGTTGTAGGAGTTTCCCCCACCATTAACTGATCGAGTTAATTGCCTTGTACCACATACTTATACGCATGTACCTTAGCGTTGTTATCTAAAAAGACGGGTAGCAATTGAGGCTTATCAAATACATGTCATCCAATTATCTCAACAAGCAAAAGAGACATGTGTTGTAAAGCACGTTCCATTTTTAGAAGGCTATAAACTTAACATTTGTTCATCCTTGTTGGTCACTTCATACGTCGTAATCAGGCGCGGATCCAGGGGGTGGTTTTGGGGGTTCAAACCCCCCCCGAAATTTATTTTCTTCATATAAAAACTAGTGAATTGTGCACAAATGTTTGAAAACCCCCGAAATGTTTCAAACCCCCCGAAATATTTTCTGGATCCACGCCTGGTCGTAATATTTAGTTTTATAATGTTTTACAAATATGATGTTTATTTTAATCAACTTAAGAAGATTTGTGAACCCTGTTTGAAAGTAAAAGACCGTTTAAGATTTTTTTGATATACATTAATGTATTTAGTGTTTAGATATAACCACAGTTATCGCTCAGTAATTATCATTTAAATAATGGCATTCAGAATGCTAAAATTAAACTACAAATCTTTTAAAATGTACTCGGATCGCTGTTGGATCGCATGCATATAGGCAGATGCAGGGATCGACAGCGAAATTTGTGATATTCCTAGGACTTAGAGACTATGCTAATTGTATAATCCTATAGCTGCCTTTGCTAATCATTCTCTACTCGTACCATATTACATATACTTGCTCTTCATCTCGGTAGACCATCCTTCTTACACAATCTCCCCTAAGCCGGCAGACTAAACCCTAAACTTAAAATACTATTTACACTTGGTGGTCTGGTCCAGCAGCTTTTTCCACAGATCGAATTGTTCGTTTGACTTAATCATGTGCACGCTGATCGCGTTGCGAATGTTGCACGGGTTGAACGAGATGCGTCGGTTGACGAACTCGTTCGCCTGCACCCGCTTGATGTTCAGGTTCTTGGCCACGATGCCCGTGGTGAAGACGTCTTCCAGCTTCAGATACACGGTCTTCAGCGATCGTACGTACAGCTCGTGGACAATGTCGCCGGTGAGGACGTAGGCTGGTCCAGTGGTGAACGAGGGAAATACTCCCGCCGCGAACTGATCCACGGACACATAGTACTTGGACTTCTTGTTGCGAATAGGCTTCCACTTCTTGGCCAGGCGGCCGTATATGGTTCGCTTGTCCTTGTGCTTGTCCAGGAAGGCCAACAGCTTAGGCACATTGATGAACATGTCGTCATCCGTCTTGAGGATGTACTTGGCCTTCGGACAGTGCAGATCGGCCCACTCCAGCGTCGAGATCGTCTTGAGGGTGAGGTTGTTGTACGAGTCAATGAAGTTGCCCCGTATCAGATCCCCGTAGATGAAGTTCTCTTGGGTGAGGGCCTTGTTTAGGGTTTCGTTTGTGCCACGACCCAGCACGAATGCCATGCCCACGTCCCTTCTGCTTCCGTAGTGCATCCACGTCTGCCTGATGGACATCCTGGCCGCATCATGGGACATCGCAGAGCTAATGAGAACCAGAAGCTTGATGAACTCTCCACCCTTTGGACAAATGCGATCCGCATCAATTTCCTCGTCCATGTGACCCGGCTCATAGAGCTTTTCGGTGGCCACGCCCTTCGAGGGATCAACTGGAGCACTTGGTTCCTTGGCCACACTCTTGCCCTTCGTCGTTCTCACAATGGGCACGGGTGGTCTGGCAGACCTTGCTGGCGCAACAGCCTCTTTCTTCGCCTCCTGGATCTCCTGGATCACCTTAGACTCCGCCTCCTGCTTTTCAGGGTCAGCGTCCGAGAATTCCTGCCTGCCGTCCACGGAATTGAGTTGAGGTATCTCTGCTTGATTACCTTTATCTACAAAGAGAAAGCAAACAGTGAGTGCATTCCATGTCGAATAGATGTTACATAAATACAAATAAAGAGGCAGCTCAGTTCTATTTCCAAAAGCAGCTGTAAGAGCTGTAATATAGTATTACTGAATAATTGTTTACAACGCTTTCATAATGAAAAACGATACCTGGCTATATGGCAGACAACAGACATTCGACATTGCCATGGAGCAATTCAAATGGGTGCGACGTCAGCGGGTCTTTATGATGTGCAAATATTTAACTTTGGTGGGGTGTTTTGTTTATCCCAATAAACGGATGGTTAAGGACAGGAATTCAAACAAATTGCGGTGCAGGGTGGGATTTAATAAGCTTTAGATAGAAAAGGACGTAATTAGTAAGATGGCCTAGCCCTATTTTAACTAGCCCCGGGCTATATGGCTTTCTCAATTTAAGATAAAAACAATATAACATTTGGAGTCATAAATATGCAATTGGCTGATGATATGCATAATATTTCGGGTTAATCTCATACAAACAAATTTGGGAACAATCAAAATCATAACTGATAAGGTATAGTGTCACTAATTCCTACCCGTGTTTTGGTCAGTTCCGGTTGCGGGGACAGCAGCTCCATTGCCTGTGCTGCTGTTCGAGGTGATGTTTTTCAGTATCTTATCGGCGTTCTCGATAAACTTTTGCAAATTGGAAGTGGGTATGAGAACCTCCGCATCGGATTGCCCTGGCTGTGTCTGTTGTTGTTGTTGTGACAGGGCTGGGATCGATTGTTTGGCAAGCAACGTGTCTGCAGAGCTGTTATTGTTGTTAGTGCTGCTATTGATGTTGCCTGTAGAAGCGCATGATTCGTTAGCATAATTATCACTAGAACGTTAAGAGTCCACTTACCGGTGATACCATCAACGCTCTGGCCATACTGTTGCTCCTCCAGCAGCTCCTCTGCCATGGCATTGGGCGTCTGCTCAGCGCCACCCACCTGGGGACTGGCGCCGGCAGAGCCGCCGTCGAGCAGTGCATCCTCATCAATGGTGGGCAGCCGGTGCTGCGGATGCTTTCTATGGGTCTCCGTTGGCTGCTGCTGTTGTTGTGACGTCTGCCTGCTTGATACCTTAGCCGCAGTCTCTTCCTTATCCGTGTTATTGACTACTAGAATTTGGTCCATCTGCTGGCGACTGGGATGACCACCAATTAGCTGCTGAGGTGGCGATGCCGCCGGGTGCACATGGTTCGCTGTTAAAGTGCCCGTCGTCGAGTACGAGGCATAGATGAAAATGGTGAGGATCACCACGATTAAGACTAAAAGGAAGCGCAGCATGCGCGTGTTGTGTAGACTGCCCACGGCCACCATGGTGGCTCCTGCGTAATCAAATCTCCAAAATCTCAGTCAGTCTCAGTTTTCAGACTCTGCTCCACTTGTTCGTTTTTTTTAATTTATCGTTGGCTGCTTCTCGCTTTCAATCTGTGAGTATTATAGTAACGATGCTTGCAAACCTGCCGACGATTGCGGTGCAACTGCAATGAGAACAATACGAAAATTTAAGTAAACAACTGATTCAGCTGATTTAAGTGCTCCCATACCCGGCACTACGCCAGAAGGTAAGGTATATTAAGATATAGTTAGAAGGTGTGAGAGGGCGTAAGTGAGTAAGTAGTTCGCGTTCCCAGTTATCAAATTTTTTTTTTTAGTATCATTCATTATTTAATGAATAGTAAACATGCACCTGCATGTTTAAATATAAAAATGAAATTAAGAAGCCACTAAGGAAATTGTTTTAAAACTTTAAACAGAAAAGAACAATTAATTTGTATTTTTTGAGCACTAACAAACTTGTTCTCATATTTTAAAAATATGGATAAATTGATATCTCATAAAATATGTTTTAATATTCAAAAGAAAAGCAACTCTTTACATCAGTTTGATATGCCCTTTTAATTTTCTTTTTAACATATTAAGAAAGATATGAAAAATATAAATTTTTTTACAATTTTAAAAATATCGATTTTAAATAAATATTTGTTTAATTCAATAGAAAGCACTACCAATCCTTTTTAGTCTTTAAGACATTAAAAAATAAACATTCTATTCAATTCGCCCATTATTTTCGTAGCAAAAAAGCCCTTTTTAATATATTTATTTTAAAAGGTATTTTTGCAGTCGAGCCAACTGTTTATACATTCCTTTGTTTTTTTCATTACCTCTGGAGAGGAAAAATGCAAATATTTGTTTTAAGAGTGAGCGAAGGGGAGTTGGTATCCACACAGAATGATAACATTTTTCTACACTTCCAGACCTTTTTTAAAATGCAAATTTACGTTGCATTTACGGTATAACTTATGGTTTTTTGTTATTTTTAACTCTTTAAACAACGCACTTAAAGTAGGCAGTTATTATTCCGCATTCTTAGCTGAAATTGAACATTTGCCATGACTTGTAAATTTACATATTAGGCGTTTGAACAATGTTCAAGGCCTTTGGCCGTTTTTTTTTATGATACCCACATACATAGGTCGTAATTTTCCCCTATATAATGGCATAGCCCTTGCCTGGTTTAAAATTTAAGATCCCAAGTGCCGGCTGAATGAATGAACGGTGTTATTTTGAGAAACACGCAGCTACAGTTTAACTGATTTGTATGGTAATGGAAGTGACGAACGGGGAAGCAATGGGGAAGTTTCCGTGAGCTAATGAATTCCCCGCAAGCAGACAACACGCACAGCATCCAGAATTGTCACGACGACGCCCAGGGCTTCGTCTTCACTTTGCATGCGGCTCAAATAAGTCAATAGCATTCTTGACCCGATTCGGAAACTGAAGAGAAAACCAACAGAGGCAGACCAGAATTACAAACTTCGTGCAGACTCTTGACCAGAAGCGTTGGAGCCACTTGACTCGTCTTGGCCTGGCTAAGTGGATGATAAGATTGCTTATCGGAGGGGATCCCATCTGGTTGTTTCAGAGTTTTCTTCGAATCGCATTAATTAATTTTTTTTTTTTTTTCTCTCCCCCTCTTTTCCCCCTTCTTTAAATTTTAAAAATTTTTTATTTAATTTAAAATTTTTTTTTTTTTTTTTTTTTTTCCCCCCTTCCCCCCCCTATTTTTTTTTTTTTTTTTTTTTTTTTTTTTTTTTTATTTTATTTTTTTTTATTTTTTTTTTTTTTTTTTTTTTTTTTTTTTTTTTTTTTTAATAAAAAAAAAATTTTTTTTTTTTTTTTTTTTTTTTTTTTTTTTTTTTTTTTTTTTTTTTTTTTTTTTTTTTTTTTTTGGGTTTTTTTTTTTTTTTTTTTTTAAAGAAAAAAAATTTTTTTATTTTTTTTTTGGGCCTTCTTATGTTTTTTTTTTTTTTTTATAAGTCGTTGTATAGCTGTAATCGCTACCCTACTGGGATACCATAAAAATAGAACCAGATGGTGCGACAGTTTCATATGGTAATCAATAAAACGTGGCTCAACAGGCACTCGTAACAACTTTCGATTGGGCCCCGAACAGTCTTGAGCAGTCAATGAAAATTCCCAATGCGTCACTGGCAGTACGTGGGCTATCTTAATCGTCTGTCGATAAGGAAGTAATTATCAAATTATTAATCTTATCTCACGGTCTAGCCGGGTAAGGTAAGTTATATGTCAAATATCATAATAATTGTAAAGAAAATGTGGTAATGAAAATCACAAACAAATCTATAATTTTTTTTTTTTATTTTATTAGAAATTACATTCGACATTTATCTAATCTAAGTCGGAAAGTTGAAGGAACTCCTTGAATCGCAATTGAAAGAGGGAAACCCAAAATAAAACTAAATTGGTTCCACATTGTAGGTTGTTCCTTTTGTACAAGAAAATAAACGTAAAAAAAATAATATCTTAGATTTTGCGAGTTTGGTTTTTCATACAAAGATTATCTTTTTCAATTAAGAAACAAAAGCCACAAATTATTGGAATGCACTTGAATGGAAAACCCTTTAATAAATACTTGACAAATTTTTATTCGAAATTCCCTACTGATAAGACGATAATAATTTCTGCGTATTTCCCCTTATCATTAAATTATAAACACTACAGATTTACTGGCCCATAAATGATATACATTTTGTATTTATATTTTTCAACAGATAAGACAATACTGACGAAATCACACAGACATTTAATTAAAAGAGTTTCGTCAAATATTAGGCTATCTAATGAATGTTATTATATAATGATAACGTTTAATTGCCGTCAGGGGGAAATCATTATCAATGTGGACGGTGGTTCTGTTCTGGTTTGGTCAACTGTCCACTGGGAACCGGAAAGAATCGTGACGAGTACGGGTGGAATGGAATTTTTTTTTTGGGGCTAGGCTAACTACGACGATGTCGTATCGTGTTGTTTATGCGCTTATCGTGAAGCTGAATAGACGCACACAAAGTCAAAGCTAATAAACGGATTTCTACTTCTATTGGGAACCGCAGCGTGACGTGCAGTGAATTGATAAGAGATTACCGCTTCTGTTTTTCATCAAGAGTGAAAGTGAGGCTTATCAGTGCGCCTTGAGATGAATCACTGACAGTCCAATCCTCATAAACCGCTTAATACATGTGCATTTTAACTCGGAATTTAGTTCTAATTATCGCAATCCGCCCCTTATCATAATTCCACTTCCCTTGTGGGCTATAAATCTATGGATGTATGTACAAGTTCTCTTTATTTGGAACTTTTCTGAGTGCGATTTTGCAATTTGTATAAAATTAATTGTACTACTTTATCACTAGATGAGCAACGTGGAGCAACTCAGACTAAAAGAAATTAAATAACCATCAATCAAAAATGATTTACTATTCACATGTTTATCAACCGAAAATCTAAAGAGGTTGTCTTAGAAATCTCTAGTTTTTGTATGTATTTTTCGAAACAGTAAGAAGAATTTAATAATTTCTAGCACACATTTAAAATTCATATTAATTTCCTGTTAAGATTTCATAACTCGATAGCATTTAATTGTCCAATTCTACATGTTTAAGCAGTTTGCAGTTTTTAGTGCCCTGTAATTGTGTGCGAAATTACCAAAGAGCCGTGAAATTTGACAAGAGCGGGTAATTTGATGGAGTGTAACTTGAATTCACCAGAAAGTACTCTTGGCGTCGAGGGGAAAAATGTGAGCGGAAGTGGGTCCAAGCTTCCAATCTGGCTGGTGGTCGGTTATGTTTTTCGTGGCCCCACTCCGACTCTGCTAATAAGTACAATGAACCGCAGATAATCGCCGGTTAGGCGGAAAACGGGTTTTCGGGTCTCTTGAAACTATCTTCATCTCCAGCTGCCCCGCTATCAATCAGACCTGCGACCAGGAAGATTCAACTGGACACTGAAATGTGTTAATGAAAGTTTTGCAAAAGCGTGTATTAATCTCTCAATACTCGCATTGTCCCAGAAGTTAATCTAATTAGCATCAGTTTCTAGAAATCTTGTTTTATTTGCAGGTAGGGTTGCCCCAGAAATTATTACTTATTTGCATAAATCCGCGCATGTGTCTTAAAAACTTAAAAATATTGATATGAATCTTACATATTTTTGCATGTAAACAAATAGAAGTGAGAAGGGGTAAAAAGAAAATAAGAAAACCCTAGACTTTTTTGTTAGCTTAAGATGCAAATTAAAATTTTGTAATTAACAGGTTTCCCTGGCCATTGTTGTTTTATTTTCCAACTGTATAAGTCAAAAAACTATTAGTGGTATGCTAATAGAAAAGGTTAACACCAGTTGTAAATGAATTTCAAGTGTCTACAGTCTTGGCACTACCCAATTTCAAAACAACTTAAACTTAAGTGAACTGAACAGCTGGGATTTAATTTCGGAATAACCACCATCTTTAACGTTTTATGGGGCGTTTGTGGCCGATAATAACTAATGTGTGAAAATGTTTACACCCTCTTGCTAATCAATAATGGATAAAAGAAGTTTAAACCTTTCCTATAAATATTAGATGAAGGCCAATTGTTCAATTTAAAGAATATTTCTTTAGTTTTGCTTCTGCTGGTTATGAAAAATTATAACACAAAGGGGTAAATTATGGCCATTAATTGGTTGTAATTTGCAAATAATAAAAGCACAAATCTGTAATTTCCTAAAACACCTATTAACTGATACCAGGAAGATTGATCTGGAGGTTGTATCTCGCGTTAATGAAACCTCACTTCGGTTTTGGTGGTGCAATGTCCGGCCGTGGGATTTGGAAATGTGCGCTCATCGTCGTTGCCCAAGCAAACATAAATGTGTGTTAATAAAATAACAAAACCCCAGGCAACGCATCGTCATCGTTGCGTCGCTTAGTCTCCGACTCCGACTGAAATCTGTGAATCTCCCAATCTTCGAGCAGACTTACCTCCCAGACTTTAGCTGCGTCTCTCTTCCTCTTGCGATGGAACTGGAATCGGAGATGGGGCTGCGGCGGATTTGGCTGTTGGGTCTATTGTTGGACCAGGGTCAAGCATAATTACTTGCTTGCCTGCTGCTTACTCTCAGTGTTTATTTAATGTTAATAAATTTGTCTTTGTTGACAATTAACAATGATGAATTGTGGTTGTTGTTTTGTGTTGTTCTTGTTGTTGTTATCCTCCGATTATGGCTGTTTGTTGTTGTTGTTTTTGGACCCTAGGCGCCACCACAAAAGTCGCCACTGAGTGTGTGTGTGTGTGTGTGCGTGCGAGTGTGTTGGCCCCCCTTGGGTGTTGATTTTTTGCTGGTTTTAGTTTGCTGAGTATTTTTATCGTTTTTAATAACGCTAACCCGTTTCATTAGTCATGCGTAGCATGTTTTAAAAATAAATAAGCATTAACGCCTTGGCCAAACCAAGCGATTTGCCTTTCGCGCAGCGCACAGTGTCCGATTTATTTTCGCGTTTGCCCCCCTCCGCGTTTTTAATTGTTTTCCAATCGCGTTTCGCGGAAAATTCGCAGGTTTATGACACTTTTGAGGCTTTGCACAATACACGCTGCCTTACAGCGGCCGCACGTATTCCAATCTTTTTCTCACCATTACTCCCACTTCCAACCCAAACCGATTTAGTTCGCGATTAGCTCAACATTAACCTTAGTGTGACCGTATAGTTAGAGTGGGGAAAATCTTACAAAATTGTATAGCACGCAGACTGGTCTTACTGCAAGGGCTTTTGCTAAATTTAAATAAAGTTACTTAAAAAGTAGCAGTAAAAATATATTGTTAATTAAGGCAACAAATTATTAGAAACTCCTTATTCTGTACATTTTATTTGAATGAATTATTGCTTGCATGGTCACCCTATGTAAATTAACAGCGTTGCAGACTTACCAACACTCCCAAACACTGTAAACTAACAGCACAGCTGTTTGATAAGTTGCAGCCAAAAAAGCGGCTTCTTTAAGATCAAAGTTCATAATAATATATAAACTAAGCTATTTGCTTGAGGGATCATTTAATAATATAAACCAGTAATATTTGCTTCCTAAAGTGGCTTATTTTCTTTCTTAACTTATGTAAGTATTTAAGCTAAAATGCTACTAAACTTTCTGCAGAGTAATCGTTCTACGCAAATTGATTGCTTTTAAGATTGTGTGAACGAAGAAATGGCACTGATTCCGGCTGTCACCCGACTTACCTCCTCTGTCATCCGGATTTTAGGATGCAATCCGAGTCCCATGACTCTCCAAGGCACCAATACCTACCTGTTGGGCAGTGGAAAACGGAGAATCCTGATTGACACGGGCGACGAGGACGTGCCCCAGTACATTGAGCACCTGAACGACGTGCTGGAGCAGGAAGAGGCATTAATCAACACCATCCTGCTGACCCACTGGCACCACGACCATGTCGGCGGGGTCAAGAGCATTTTGGGCACTAAGTTGGCTGATAAGGATTGCAGGGTGTTCAAGTTCGGTCGCACGGATGCCCAGGACTTGTGTCCCGAGATCCCGTCACACATCAAACTGCATCCGCTGGCCCACAACCAGGAATTCGCCACGGAGGGAGCAAATGTCCGGGTGGTGCACACACCAGGGCACACCACCGATCATGTGGTGCTGGCCATGAACGAGGGTACACTCTTTAGCGGCGACTGCATCCTGGGCGAGGGCACCGCCGTCTTCGAGGATCTGTTCGAGTACATGAAGAGCCTGGAGAAGATACTGGACATTAAGCCGCAGCGCATCTTTCCGGGACACGGAAACGTCATAGAGGAGCCCATTGGGAAGATTGAGTACTATATAAGCCATCGCAACCAGCGCGAGCAGCAAATCCTGCAGTTCTTTGCCCAGCGACCCAGCGAAAGCCTCCAGGCCATGGATGTAGTGCGGGAAGTCTACAAGGAGACCCCGGAGAACCTCTGGCCCGCCGCCGCCTACAACGTGGGCCATCACCTATCTAAGTTGGAGAAGGAGGGAAAGCTGCGGCATTGCAAGTCCGACGATGAAGACTTTTATGTCTACCAACCAACCAGTGCGCTCTGAGTTGGTTTTTTTGTTCTTCTGTTGTCTTCCAGAATTTTTAGAGTCTTTAGAGCTCAAAAATGTATATAACTTGTTTTCGTTTAATAAATACATATTTTTCTTAAAAAATATTGGCATACATTTGCGTGTATGAAGTACATATTATGTATGTACATTTAAAAAAAACTAGTAATGATTTTTTTTATAAATATATATACACATACCTTTTTATTTACAAATGCAAAATATTGCCATAGAGACTGCTTAAAGTAACGAGATATGTAATCACTTTTTTCCACACTTGATGGTATCGTCCAGCAGAATCTTCCACAAATCAAATTGTTCGTTAGATCGCACCATGTGGATAGTAACCCTGTCCCGGATGTGGCATGCATCAAACTTTGTGCGGGTGTTGGCCATATCGGGGACGTTTACTCTTTGAATATCCAGACTTCCGGCAACAATTCCAGTGGTGAATACGTCCTCCAGCTTGAAGAAGGTGGTTTCCAGCGATCGGACATACAGAGAATGAATGATGTCTCCGGTGAGAAGGTAGGCGGGTCCAGTGGTAAAACAAGGAAAGGTGTCTTTCGCATACTGAGCGCTGGATATAAAATACTTTGACCACTTATTTCGAATGGGTTTCCAATTATCAGCCCGGCGACCGTAGATCGTTCGATTGGCATTGAGATTCGTAATGAGGGTCATCAGCTTGGGCACATTGATGAACATGTCGTCATCCGTTTTTAGGATGTACTTGGCCTTCGGACAGTGCAGATCCGCCCACTCCAGCGAGGAGATCGTCTTCAGAGTGAGGTTGTTGTAAGCGTCTATGAAATGACCCCTTATCAAGTCCTGGTACATGAAGTCCTCTTTGTCGAGGGCCTGGCTCTGCTTTTTGTCGGTGCCTCGTCCCAGAACGAAAGCCATGCCCACGTCTCTTCTGCTCCCGTAGTGCATCCAGGTCTGCCGGATAGACATCCTGGCCGCTTCGTGGTGGAGTGCTGAGGTGATCAAAACCAGCAGCTTGGTAAACACTCCTCCTCTGGGACATATCCTCTCCATATCGATCTCATTGTCCAAGTGACCGGGCTCGTATATATCACCTACAAGTGGCATTTGGACGGGGACTTGAGTGTCAATTGATAACAATTCGATTGCTTTCCTTGCTAAAATATGTTGCGCATCCAGTAACATTTCCGAAAATCCTTTTCTGTCCCCATCTTTGGATAAATAGGAACATAATTGAAGGTTTCCATGTTAGTATGATATTGATTCTAACGGTTATTTAAAAATATGAAGTACGAATAAATCAAAAAAATAAAACTAAACCTCTTTTAACGTTTTTAGATATTTTTTAGTTCTTCAGGTAAAGTAGAATTTTTCTTAAAAAGTTTACTGAATTTTAGGGTGTTGAAGGCACATGTAAATAGATTTATGTTGCTTAATTTTTAAAAATAATAAGTACATACTTCAATGTTAACACAAAAATTATTATAAAAGTTTAAAGTTGTTCGTTTTTCGTTTCTGCCAAAAGTTTACAATGTTATATCCACATTATATGGACAAAAGTAAGGTATAAGGCAACTAAAGGAGTACTTAAAAATATAAATTCCATTTTTTTGTTTGATTATTTGTGGAGTTTAAGTGTACAAGTGTGTTAATCCTTACCCCGTAGCTGATCCTTGCCATGTTCCCTGCTGCTGAATGATGCATTTAAAGCTTTGACATGTGTATTTTGATTGTTGGTTCTGCCGCTGCTGATGTTACCTGAAAATGGTGTATTTTATAACATCTAAGACATCTTTCACAGACAAACCTACCGTTGGAATCTTCAAAACTTTCTTTAAAAGCGCGCAGTGGCTTCCTCGCGCGAATAATACCCTGCCTTCCAGGACTTGTGGACACTATATTTCTCATGATTATATCGCCTGAATTGGGCTCTGATGGTTTAAAATTATCCAGTTTTGCAATTGTCCTTGATTTTGAAAAGTACGAGAAGACAGTAAAGCTGACGAGGATTAGGATAAGGATGGAACGTAGCAGTCGTCCTGCCATGGTATAGGTTTAACCTTGTTTCCCTAAAATAACACTTATTTTAACAATTTAAGTAATGCACACTTGACAACTTACTTTTGGGTTTTATCATAGGTTTATCATACATATTTATTTGGCATTAGGCTTGGATTTCCGTGCTGATTCGACAAAGGCAAAGGCGGCCCCAATTCGCTTGGCTTTAGTGGATTTTTTCTGGGGTGGGAATCAACGTCAACCCAGAAAGGCTTGCTTTATGAGACCTTTGGGTCTTTGTCCAGATCCAGGATGGCAAACTTCAGACTTGGCATCATCTTCGTTACGCTTTTTCCGGCGACCCACATATTTTCACTGAAATCCTTTGGCTCTGTTAACGGTTATGTTAGTGCTTCTGTTACCAATAATTCTGCTAATGTTACCTAACAGGGCCGCCTACACGATTACCAACACTGCACTGTGTACGTCAGCTGTCAAAACGAACCACAAATTTTCACGGCTTTTCACTGTGCGCTGTATTGTTATTGCATTTCGCTAAGCCCAAAGTGGTTGCATGCCATATGTGTGCATCGGTCGTGGTACTTAAATGTGGCATGCAGGTAGTGCAGTGAGTGTCGTTCGTGGCGGAACCGAAACAATTGACCAATAGCCAGTTCCAGTGCAGTGACAATGTCGTTCGTGGGCGGGGGCGGGGGCCAGGACGTGCACAAGTTCGTGGAGGCGCTGCAGGCGGACTTCAAGACCCTGTCGCTGGAAACCAAGAAGAAGTATCCTCAGATCAAGGAGGTGAGTCCTGCCACCGCTGACGTGGGTTTCACGGCCGTAGTTTTCTAATTGCATACGCTGGAGGAGGGGCGAATGTGTGTGTGAGTGTGTCACCCACTTGGGTGGTGGGCGCAGGGGGTGGTTTGCTCTGGTTCCACCTGTGCTTGTTCTACGCAATTATGAAATTGATAGCAGGCGCAAATGAAATTGATTTTATGACATTTCCACATCCACATGGTCATTAATTTTCTTCACTTCTCTTCTCCTCTCCAATCAGGCATGCGAGGAGGCCATTTCCAAGCTCTGCACAGCCGGCAGCAGCCAGCAAAACTCGGTCTACTACACCGTCAACCAGATACTCTATCCCCTGGTTCAGGGATGCGAGACCAAGGATCTGAAGATCATCAAGGTGAGTCAGCGTTACATATTTTAGTTTCAACTAATTTCCAATTCCCATTCTTAGTTCTGCTTGGGTATGATGCAACGGCTCATCACACAGCAGGTGGTGGACCAGAAGGGCGCCCTCTACATCACCAACGCCCTGTGGACCCTAATGGAGAACAACATCGAGGAGGTGAAGGTGCTGCAAACGGTGACCCTCCTGCTGACCACCAACACGGTGGTGCATGGCGACACCTTGGCCAAGGCATTGGTTTTGTGCTTCCGCCTACACTACACCAAGAACCCCACTATTGTCAACACAGCCGGAGCCACCATACGGCAGCTGGTGTCTCTGGTGTTCGAGCGCGTCTACCTGGAGAAGGACTCGGTGCCCAGTTTGCAGCAACAGCAGAATCAGTCTAGTGGATCGCCATCGGAGGCGGAAGGCGGCGGTCAGGATGTGCAGACCTTTGCCTCGGATGCGTTCTTGCTGTTCCAGGACCTCGTGCAGCTGGTGAACGCGGAGCAGCCCTACTGGCTGGTGGGCATGACCGAGATGACGCGCACCTTCGGCCTGGAGCTGCTCGAAGCAGTGCTGACCAACTTCAGTGCCGTGTTTCACGAGGTAAAGATTGTTTAAACTATGTAATCAGGCCGAGGTTTACTTTCACGTTTATTTTCTTTAGATTTCTCGCTAATTTTCTTTAATTTCCAATTGTAACTCGTTTATCGTAGCTTATTCTTTTTAATTTGCAATAAGAAGTAACACTTTTTTTTTCCTCTTCATAATCCCAAATTGGAATTTAATCTGTTTTATTTAGATAATTAATAAGTTAGTCAGAAAAATCGTTTTTAAATTTTTGTTAAAGTCGATTTTGAGTAAAGTTATTGCAAGAAAAGCGTTTTAGCTTTTTTCTGGAAATATTTATGTTCTCAAACATAAACAAACTTATGATCAAATAAAACATTATTTTTTATAACTTCTTTTTTCTTTAGAGCAACGACTTCCGATTGCTGCTTAAAGAGCGTGTCTGTGCCTTGGTCATAAAGCTCTTCTCGCCGAACGTTAAGCATCGCCAGCTGCCTGCTCCAAGCAATGGCAACGCTCCTGTCCCGGCCGAGAAACCGTATTTTCCCATCAGCATGCGACTGCTGCGCCTGGTGGCGATTCTTATACAGAAATACCACACCATACTGGTAACCGAGTGCGAAATCTTTCTGTCGCTGATCATCAAGTTTTTGGATCCGGACAAGCCGGCCTGGCAGCGAGCTCTGGCCCTGGAGGTCATTCACAAGCTGGTGACGCGCTCCTCGCTAATTGCCTTCTTCTGCAAGTCTTACGATTTAAAGAACCATGCCACCAACATTGTGCACGACATGATAGCCGCCATGGGCAGCTATTTGCGATGCTCCCTGATCAATGCCTTGCCCATGCTAAACGGTCAGCAGAACGGCATGGCCAATACGTTGTCCGCCTTGTCGGGAAACAATCAGTGTGGCTTTATGTTCCGCGGAGCCTATCTCCCTCTGGTGGCCACCTATGCCCCAGGCGTCTCCAAGGCAGTTTAGTAAGTGGAACAAGTTTATTTGCTCTTTAAAAACATTATAATTTGAATGTTTCCTCTCTTGCAGCTTGGAAATGCTGGATAAACTGGATGCACCTAATATACCCGACAGCTACGGCATCTCGGTGGGTCATGCCATACTGCTGGACATGACCCGTTCGATTGGAGGCGTCATTCAGCGCACCCCAGAGCTGCACCCCAGCCACAATACGGCAGTGATCACAGAGGAGGAGCACAAGCCCCTCTGCCTGCAGCTGGTAAATTCTAGCTGGTCAGCCCTCCTTAGCGCCTTTATCCCATTGGTTGAGACGTCCATTGACGAGGCCACCACGGAGAACATCCTCAAGGCCATGCAAAACTATGCAGCCCTATGCGGAATGTTGGATCAGCTGCAGCCGCGTGACGCTTTCATTATGGCCATGTGTCGCGCTTCTTTTCCGCCCCACTACGCCATGTCCATATTTGCCAACAACACGCAGCCGGACGGTGAATTAAGATGTGAGCGCTTAATATTAGCTTTTTTATTAAACAAAATTTAATAACTTTTTTTCAGGTCACACTCGCAGTGGCAGTCAGGATTTGAGCAGCCAGTTCATCAACAACTGCAGTGGCGATGCTGGTGACTTCCGTCCCCAAATCGTGGCCGTGGGCACGCCCCTTCCCTCCGCCTCGCTTCCGCACAGTGTGATGCAAGCACCAGTGATGCTAACCAACAAGAATCTGCAGTGCATGCGAGCGATTCTATTCTTGGCGCACAACAACGGTGGAATCCTGGGCACCTCGTGGCACATCGTGCTGCAAACGTTGCAGCATTTAGTGTGGATCTTGGGCTTGAAGCCCTCGACTGGCGGCAGTCTTCAGGCCATGCCAAAACCAGCGGTGGAGGCGAATGTGGGCATACAAACGGCCGTGATGGCTGATCTTCCGGTTCTGTCACAAATGCTTAGCCAGCTGTTCGAGTCCAGTCAGTATCTGGACGATGTGGCGCTCCATCATTTAATTGATGCGCTGTGCAAGCTCTCACACGAGGCCATGGAACTGGCCTACGCCAATCGGGAGCCCTCCCTTTTTGCGGTAGCAAAACTACTGGAGACGGGTCTCGTGAACATGCCTCGCATTAAGGTTTTGTGGCGACCGCTTACCAATCACCTGCTGGAGGTGTGCCAGCACCGACACATTCGCATGCGGGAGTGGGGCGTTGAGGCCATCACCTACCTGGTCAAGTCCGCCCTTCAGTTTAAGCACAAAACGCCACTCAAGGAGAACATGGTATGTATGGTTTTACATTCTTAAATTTAAAGAAAGAATCGTCGTCGCAGGGGTTTTAAAAAATTAATTTTTTATATAGTTTTGAATGATTTTATCTCTAAACAAAACCTACTCAGTTGATTGTTTGAAGTTGAAAACTCATTTTTTTTTTTTTTTTTTTTTTTATTTAAACCAATTAACCGATCTGTTTAAAATTAAACAAACACATTTAATTGCATTATTTTTAGTATTAACTTCCTAAGTTCGTTAATATTAAACATCAAAATTTAATAAATTAAAAAAAGGAACAAAAATGTTTGCAAATGAATTCTTTGCTAATAAGAATTACGAAATCAGATAGAAATAGTAAAAAAAAAAAAAAAAACTACCATAATTTTTAAATTTGTAAGAAACCTTAGTGCCTTAAAGAATTTAAAACGTCAAATAATTTTAATTCTAAAATTTATCGTCTTTCTTAGGAACTACAAACCATGCTCCTGAGTCCGCTTTCTGAGTTGTCAACTGTCCTACACGCAGATGTAAGGCAACGGCAGCTGGACTGCGTCCTTCAGATTCTGAACACGGCCGGGGAGATCCTCTCGTTTGGCTGGCCGGCCATCATTGAGATCATTGGTGCTGTAAACGAGCACCATGGCGAGCCTTTGATTCGTACAGCATTCCAATGTCTGCAGCTGGTTATCACAGATTTCCTAACTGTGATGCCCTGGCGGTGCCTGCCACTGTGCATTAGTACAGCGGCTAAGTTCGGCTCCCAGACCCAGGAACTGAACATCTCTCTAACGGCCATTGGCCTAATGGTAATAAACTTATAATATTACCTAATATTAAGGTTATTGATACATCTTTCTCTCTTGCAGTGGAATATTTCAGACTTCTTTAATCAAAACCAGGACAAGCTTATGTCCACTCAGCTGCAGGATGTGGCCATTCTGCCCGATTTTCCGGGCACAGTAAAAATGCCACAGTTCGATAAGTTGTGGATGTGCTTGTACGCCAAGCTGGGCGAGCTGTGTGTGGATCTGCGTCCGGCGGTTCGTAAATCGGCCGGCCAGACGCTCTTCTCCACCATCTCGGCCCACGGCAGCCTGCTTAATCCGCCCACGTGGCAGGCTTTGGTGTGGCAGGTTCTCTTCCCGCTGCTGGACAACGTGCGCGCACTGAGCAGCTCGGCCAGCAACGAGAAGGTGGACGCTAGTGGCAACATCCTCATACATCACTCGCGAAACACCGCCCAGAAGCAGTGGGCAGAAAC
Source organism: Drosophila oshimai (assembly GCA_018150695.1). Lineage (NCBI taxonomy): Eukaryota > Metazoa > Arthropoda > Insecta > Diptera > Drosophilidae > Drosophila > Drosophila oshimai. Next base: position 155,196 of record JAECWM010000031.1, on the reverse strand, counting down.
GCAGGTGCTTACCCTGTCGGGAGTCTGCAGGGTGTTCAATACCAAGCGGGATCTGCTCCAGATGCTGGGAGACTTTGAGCGGGCCTGGTCCCTGATTTTAGAGTTCATCCAAAACGCAGCGTTGAGCAAAAATGGGGAGGTGTCTCTAGCCGCTCTAAAGTCGCTGCAGGAGATCATGTACCACAATACCACGGATCGCGCGGAGAGGGCCCTGAAGGATCCCCAGACGGCTCAGGAGCAGGACGAAGAGATCTGGACTGTGAGTAGCGTAGAAATTAAATTGCTTTCTAGGTTCAAGCATATAACAAAACTTAAGTTTGTGTGTGAAAGCTATAATGTATAGCTTTTTTTTGCAAGGCTAAGTTTTCTTTTGTTGTGACCAATTTGTGTTGCAATACTAAATGGATTTCTGTTTGTTCGTTCCTTTCCTGAGCAGATTGCCTGGAACATTTGGCTGAGCATTGGCATGGAGAGCACCAAGATGTCCACGTCGACCACAACGAAGCTTCAGCAGCAAAATAGCAATGGCGCCGACAGTCAGGAGGACTTTTACATTCCCAGTCAGGCTTTCCTCACCGCCCTCATCCAAATCTTTCCCGCCATCTTTCAGCACATTCAAGTCAAGTTAGTAGACCTTAATAGGTTTCATTTCATTTGATCTGAACTTATTTTATTTGGTTTTTTTTTTTTTAAATGTTACAAAAGGGTTTTATATTCTGCTTTGATTCTACTTTAACACCTGCATCGTTTTGTATGCAAAACTATGATTTTTATTGCTTTTTAATCGTTTCAAGGGTGGTTTTTATCTCTCAGTACCTTTAAAATTAACTTTCTTTTTGTTCATAAAATAAATTTATAAAATTATAAAAAAAAATAAAGGTTTAAAAACAAAAAAATTGAACAATTGAAACCAATGACTAATCAATGAATTTAGAATTTGACTTAATGCTAAATATTTTTCAGATTTAGTGCAGCTGACTTTGACAAGTTCTGCACGGTGCTGACGAATGCTGTATGCATTCCCGTCCAGACCGATGCAGTGCCCTACATCATGTCGACTGTGTCGGACACTCTGCTGACGCCGCTGCACGATGGCATCCTTGATTGCATGGAGCTGATACAGAAGGCAAGGAACCTTGACATCAATGTTCTTAAGACAATAATTAATAATATTTTTAATAGGAGGCCACAAAGACAGAGTCGCACATCAGTCAGCTCATTCCCGCCATTTTCCGTCAGCTGCTGATCTTCAGCAAGTTCGCCTGTGCTCCGCCAACATTCCAGCAGAGTGTGGAGCACAAGTATGCCAAGTCCTCGGGCCACTATGCCAACAACGCCTCCGTGGAGGTGGTCAGCATGAACTACATACCGTTCGGGGAGAAGTCCATCAGTATTTGCGTAAAGCTCTACCAGACGACGGCCACCGAGGATCCGGTGGTGCAAGAGCAGATCCTGCACGATATCGTCAAGGCTCTGCGCACGCCACTGGCCATGAAGTATAAGTGTCTGTCGTCCAGCACTTGGAAGCTGGCCATCTCCAGTCTAATAAGCGTACTGCACACGGGTCTCAAGGTGGCGAGAGCAAAGCCCCAGCATTTCGCCAGCCTGTGGGACGACTTGGCGGACACGCTGGACAAGTTTCTCTTCCCAGCGAGCGTGTGCACCATCGAGGATCGCGGCCTGGAGGAGATCGTGCTGGACGAGACGATCGATTGTCAGGTGATTGAGCTGCTGCGGGACGAGGTTCTGCCCCATGCCCACGAAATGCCGCACCAGTTCATTATGCAAATCGTCGTGCTGCTGAACAAGGGCTCAATTCACTCCGCTTCGGACACGAACATTTGCTACGAATCCGACTGGAAGTTGCGAGAGATCTTTGCCAAAACTTGCTTCGAGACCCTGCTGCAGTTCTCGCTGTTAGAGGATCATGCGAACACCAACAACAATCGCCTTAATGCCAATCTCTTGGCAGCCGGAGCTGCGGGAGCGGGTGGCAAGGACTTTGCCGGAAGGCTGGCCGTCACGGCCCTGCTGCACCGCTTCCAAGAAGTGCTGAAGCGGTTTAATGATGATGAGCGACAAAGCGGCAAATGTCCGCTGCCAAGGTAAGACCTCTTCAGTAACCGGCTGGTTAAAAATATTTATATATTGACTTTTAACATTAAATTCTTTATCAGGTTCCGTCTGTCTGAGATATCGTTCGTGCTTAAAGCCATTGCAACGCTTGTGGTGTCCATGAAAAAAGCGCCAGCCTCAAAGGGTAAATATAACTAAAATCGTGTTAAATGTATACCTTCTACTATTTTTTTTTGCACGCAGTAAACAAGCCTGCTTGGGATCAGTTAATTGGCCTGTATCCATACCTGGTGGACTGTACTACAACCACGTCGCCAGAGGTGTCCCGATCCCTGCGGGAAGCCCTGCTCCAGTACACGGATCTGCTGCAGGCACCACGCACATGCGGGGGAATTACCTCCAACGACAATGCAATACAATCGAATGGACAAGAGTGAAAGTATGCCTAGACACAGAGACCGAAACCAGATCCAGATACAGACCGGTGGCAGCTGTGCGATGTTTTTTCTTAGTTGTTTAAGTGCAAACCGTTTGAATATATATTTATTTTGTGCATAATTTATGAATGTTAATCTTAGCCCTCCCTCGCGTAGATGTAACGACTAAGCATCTATGTTCTTACATATATACCTAAACATATATATATATTTGTAAAAGTATTTTGTAGTTGAGCTATGAAGTATATAGGTCTACTCGGCTTTGCCGGTAGGAGGCCAAATAACCAAGATAAAACCCTATTAACCGCTTGGCAGAGGGAAGAAAACGCAGACAGCAGATTCCTTTAGTACCTTTTCGAGACGCAAAGACAAAGAACTATTTTAGCTGTAGCTATATACAAATCTAACTACGATCTATTTGTGTAGCGCATTTTAAAGTACAGACTTGCGTGTTATCTGAATCAAATATTAACCATTAACCATGATGCAACCAACCAACTTTGTAGTGACGTTTTTAAATAAAGCAAAAATTATTATTACCAACTGATAAGCGCAGTTTATTTATGACGTCAGATTGCCGCTATCAAAGCTCGCCAGTTGGATGGACGGATGCCACAACAGGTTTATTTCACCGGCTACCTGAGCACACACATTCTTCCTCTGTTGGTCTATCCTTATCGCCACCGCATTGAGTTGCCTTGAACCGACGACTCTGACATAAAATTCTTTTAGCTTGGCAACTGTTGTGGATGTTTGTCAAATGAGGTAACAGATTGCTCCCCTCTTGGCTAAGTTTGTTTAGACCGAAAACTGTATGCGGCTGCAAATGATCTTTTAGTTAACTGATAAGGTTTGTACCAAAACAGCCCATCTAAAAATTCATGAAATATAAAGACTGAAATATGGTTTCTAGACCTACCTTTTTGTTCCCTTTTGTGCGTGTTGGATCAGCGAAAGTGCAACGTTTTAATCTAAATAAAATTTTTATTTTAATTTGTTTTGTTTCATTTTTTTGTCGGTTTTCTGTTTTTGTTTTCATTTTAATCGGTATAATAAGTATAATAACATTTTTGTTGTTCTTGTTTTCATTATTATTATTACTGTTAATGTTAATGTTTTTATAGTTTTTTTTGTTTTCTTTCGGTTTTAATATTAGAATTAGGCAATCGAGTTTAATACTACCTTCGTTTTAAATATTATGCAACGAATTTTTGGGTTTTTCCTTTCTCATGATTTTTTTGTTTATGAATTTTTAAATGTATATATTTAATAAACTCATTTCCGTTCTGGCTAGGCAACTTCTTGTGTGTCTGGGCAGCCGCACACTCCGTTGCTGTCTCGTATATTTTTTTTGGATTTTATTTATTTTTTTTAGTTTTGTTTTATGTGCTTTTCAACTCTTTTGGTTTTTGGTTTTTATTTTTACTTAATGCCGTGGGCGCTTAATGTACAGTTGCCTTGTAAAAATGTACAATTCAAGCGCTTGCTTTAAAATATTTTGTTTTTTTTTTGTGGTTTTTCGGTCTTTATTTGTTATTAATCTAAATTAGCTGAAAGTTGGTTTTCAACTCTGCCCTATAAATCACTTTAATAAATAGCCGCCGCCTTGGTTTCTTCTTCTGTTTGGTTTAGCTATTTACTTGTTTTAGCGCTTGTAATTAACATTTTTGTCGTGTTCTCATTATGTTTAACTTTTGTTTTAATTTCTTGGGCTTAAATATAATACAATTTGTTGTTTATTATACTGCACTAACGGTCTTGCGTGGATTGCATTCCTCATTTCATTTACTAACTGCATTTTCGGGATTTAGATTTCTCAAGTTCTAACTGCCAGCGGCTGCAAATTCTTCTCTTCGTCTCTTTGATTTCGCTTAAACTCGACGTTTAACTTGGTTTGTTCTTGTAATATTTAGTTAATGTTTTATGTGTGTGTGTATGTATGCGTGTGTTTTACGGTTTAACAATAGTTTAGTTTTAGTTTATTTTAGTTACTAATTTAGTGTAGCACATCCGTGAGATGAGACGAGATTTGCGTGTTTAGATTTTGGGTTCGGGTTCGGGTTTTTGATCTAAAAAACTCTATTTATATATGTAATGTATGTATATATAGTATGTATGTTTATAGTATGTTTTGTATGTTATTAATTTATTTGTTTTAATTAGTATTTGTTAAACAAAAGTAACGCAAGAGATTTCATTTAGTGCTAAAAACAAGTGTTTGCTTATGTAAGTATTCGGTCTCGGCATTGGTTACCCCAACCTCAACCTTTTCCTCCATTATAATTATATTATATCATATAATGTAAAGAGATGTTCGGTAGATAGGCGTAAAGAGCGCAGTTTTCTTCTTATTTGGAAATTCGTAAAGTTCGTTAGAAATCTGATGAAAGTTTCATTAAAGTTTTCTTTTTGGTTTGTTTCTCAATTTATTCGATAAACTCTTTACATTAAATTACTTAGCTAAATTGTTGGGTTCTCTTCACCATTTTTTCTGCTTATTTGTTTTTTTTTTTTGTTGTTTTTTGGTTTTTTTTCGGATTTGTTTTTGCCATAGCCATACAAAATGTTGTGTTTCTTTAATTTATAACATAAGTACACATACATGCCTGTACATATATGTAATCCTTTGGTTTTAGTTTAATGAACACTTTGTTGGGTTCAATTTCAATATTAGTTTAAAAAGTTAGTTATAGTTTTAAGATTAGCGTTGGTTTTACATTTTCTTGGTTTGGTTTAGGTTTTAGAAAAAGTTCTGCTTGTCGAAATTAATATAGTTAAGAAGCGCTGTGCCCTGTTGACTTGTTTGTGATTTCTCTCTTTTCGGTCTAGATTTAGGTTAAGGTCTAGTTTTAGCTTCGGTTTCCATAATTCATTATCTATGTATTTATATAAATTGCTAAAAATCATAGTTTATCGATTAGTATCTTGAAACAGTTTTGTGTTCGCTCTAGTTGAAGACATTTAGCACAGGCCTGCGTAACCAACTGGAATCTCTTCCTGGAACCTGGCACCTAACTCGATAGAGTTCTATTCGGTTATCATATACGGCGAAGTCTGGAAAGGGGAAAAGGCAGGGGCTGGCACTTAATTGATTTTTCCTCTAACTCCCCTAAAGGTTTATACGGTTTAGCTATCCTATTTATCTAGCTCTGCTCCCATCCCGGAAAGATTCCATTTGTTTCCGCCGGCCCATGTGTGTGTTTTGTGTGACATTCGGTTACTAGCTTGGATTATAGAGTATTTTACTGCTTTCGGTTCTTCTGGTTTTTATGGCGAACCGTGTTTACCCGTAGTTCTAACTGGTTTATAGAGTGCTGATGTCACACCCCCTTTAAGGCCAAGTCACACGTTTTGCTCAAAGCCGCCGATAAGGGAAATGATTTAAAAGATAAATAATTACTTAATGTTTTGTTTTATTTCTACTGAAACCCTAAGGCAATTTTTTTTGTTTTCCTACAGTGACTCCTACAGCTTTTTCTTTACACTACTCCGGGCGCGCCTGCGGAAAACAAAGTTAGGTTTTTTTTACGGGTTCGGTTCGCATGAATCTCTAGCCTGGCCGGCTGAAGACTTCTCCATATGCTCCACATTCTCATTTCCTTCTCTATCGGAAGTTAGCTCTGTGTCCCCGAGCTGGAATTCATACAAAATGTGTGACTTCGCCAAAAATAATATTTTGAAAAAAACATAAATTTGGCTCTGACTTCGCATACAATGTGTTTTGGTTCTGTCGTCAGTGTTATTTTAATGGCCATAACAAGTGTCTGGGAATCGTTATTTCCACTGTGTGTAGTATATCTTTTGGTGGCTTTTCATCATAATTTTTGTTCTCTGTTACCAACTTGAGTTTTACAGCCCCGAAACGCACTGTATGGGAAGTCGAAGAGAGACAGTTGTGATTTAATTTTCAAAGCTTCCCGGCTTTTGAGTTCACTTCGTAAAAAAATAAATAAGAACTATCCTGAATTTGGACCTAACATGTCAATTTTAGCTTTAACTAATTTGGTTGCCCTTTTGGGCAAAAACGATGTGAACAGTTTTTCAAGCTTAAGTTTAGTCTTAGCTTTCGTTTCGGCATGTGATTTTTTCCCTCAACATTTTGGCTTATGCGACTAATTAAAAGTACGTGTAATTATTAATATTATTTATGTATATGTTATATATATAATATATATAAGGTTCCTTCTTGTAACTTAACTAGAGCTTTGTCTGATGTTCACCTTTAGCTGCCTTAGCTGCTCTACTCATGAAGCGACTAACGCGTGAGAGTCAAAAGTGTGTGCCAAGAAATTCTGCTTCGGTTGATTATATTCTTCGATAGTTAGCAACAATTGATGGAGTCGATATGAGTGATCGGAAAATGGGAAAATAAAATGGGAGTGCCATGGAGGAGAGTCATACATATGTTCTATCTGAGGAGTTGTAGTTAGGATACACGATTTGTTTGTTGTCAGGCTTAGTTTGTCGTTTGTTATCTGTACAAAAAGACATACAATACTGCGTATGTGGTTGTTTGTATATAGGTGTATATTATATAAGTATAGTTTCCGTTTGTTGTTGCTTCATGTTGTATATATATTTAGCATAGTTGACGAGTGTTCCGAAGTTGATTTTGGTTTGGTTTGGTTTGCTTTAAAGTTAGTTACGTGTGTATGGTTTAGTTGTTCATGTTGTTGTTGTTGTTGTTGTTGTTGTGGGTAACATTACGTCATACAATATAGCAGTAAATAGGTATCGTAGCTGTTGTTCTTCTTCTTTTTGTTGGGTTTACTTTTCAGTTCAAAGAGGTTCAAGGATGTCGGGTTTTTTTTTTTTTTTGGGCTTTGGTCGAAAGAGAGAAAGTTTGATGGTTCGATGGGGAATCATCGGTCGGTTGGAACCAAGCCCAGAAATCGAAATAAGGGCTTAAAGCATATTACGTATGAAATAGGGACAGTGAGACAGTTCAGTTTAATGTACAGTTATGCATATAATAGATCAATTGTAATATAAGTAGTAGTTGTTGTCATTAATAGTTGTTATACACAAATAAGCCACAAAAACTGTACAACAATTGTACATGAATAAAAAACTTATGCACGAGAATTTATCGACGGTTTCCAAAAAGTCTCCTCTCTAGGCTATTATTTACCTCTTTCCCTTCTTCCTCTATTTTAGTATTTCATCGCATATGTATATAACTATGTAATCGAACATGCACACACACACACGTGATCTATATATATTCTTTATTTATATATATAACAAGAACGTTTCTTTGTTGGTTTTTATCAAGGGTTCTGTTTATTATATGCTTCTTTTAGTTTACTATACAAATCGCCTTGTTTTGTGTCATTTAACATAATTTTATTTCATTAATTTCATCGATTGCTGAGAACACAGTTTACTATGTAAATATTTAAAGCTTTGGTGGCGGCGAAAAAATTAACAACAAAAAGAAATCAACTGAAAATTAATGTCATACAAATTTAAATATATATGATTTCATTAAGAGTTATGATGTGAATTGAAGACCGCTTTAGTTCTTAGTTCTTTCGCATTTCGATTTTTACACACATACATTATACATAAACAACCGAAATTAACAACAACATAAATGAATTAACAGAGCTTATGATTTCATTTTCTTTTTTGTTTTTTAAATAGTTCTTAGTGTGTTTTGATTTTGGTTTTTTTAGTTTTTGTTTACCAAAAATGAGGCTAAGCAAATAGTACTGAACTTTACAAGTTTTGGCAGTACGCATCTGATTTACTTCCATCCTTTCCACCTAAAATTATGCAATATACAATGTTCTCGCTTCCAACGCTTCGTCCTTCGTCCCTCGCTACTACATCATCATCGTCATCAGCTACTAGTTGTGGTATTAATCCTTTAAAAATATACTCATAACGCGCTACTTAATTGTTTAAAAAGTTCATCTTCGGTTTTTCATTATACCATATTAACTAAGTTTAATAAACAAAGTTCTCTCATCGTCGTTTTTAATCGTTTTCATCCCACGTCATCATCATGATCCATCCTTCTCCATATCCTCCTCTTAATGGGGTTGCTGTTGATGTCACCACTTCTGCGTTCTTTTTTAAGTTCCGTCTCGAACTAAAAACTAACCTCAAAATATCGCTACCTAAAAAATCATAATCGTATAAAGAGTCCTCTTGCTAGGAAAGATAGAGACTTCTACAGTGAAGAGACAAACAGATCAGAAGAATTCCCTTCGCCTTCTTTAGCCTTTCTCAACGTTTTAGGTTATTTACAATATTATTTTGTTGTTTTGAGGGGATTTTTTGGAGGGTGCGTGGGAGAGGGAGTGGCATGTGCGACATTTTTGCTTCGGAGTTAACGCTTCAGCTTCACTTTAAGGTTAATTGCTAAAGTTTCCTTTATTCTGCCATCGTTTATCCATATTCTCCTACTAGTGTTCGTTTAACTGCTATCACTTTCCATTTTAATATTATTTTAGATTTACTTCGGTTTCCATTTTGTTTAATATTAATTGTTTGCTTTTCTTTTATATTTCTTTAATAAAATACAATTTCGCTAAACAAAGTTTGTAGTTTTGCTGGGTGAGGGAAATGGGGAAATGGGGGTAGGGATGTGGATACACAACTTTTTCTCTTGTGACTGTTTTCCATATTTCGCTTTCATTACCATCTCGTTTTCTCTAGTTTTATGTAGTTTATGTAATTTGTTTTAATGCATTTTACTTTCTGTTACTTGTTTTTGCTCATATTTAAATGGTTTTATTTGTTATTCTTTATACGGTGTGTTCTTTCTTTTGTTTAGGAATTTTAATCATAATTTCTCCTTTTCTTTTTCCTGCAATAAAGAATAAATTGCAAAAATCACTTGAATTAGTTTGGTGGTTTTGGGTTATTGTTGCTGATGTTGTGGTGATTGGGTTGGGGTTTCATCAAAAAATTCGAATTGAATCAAACGAAAATGTCGAGATCAGAGATAGATATTGAAAGGGAGAGCGACAATCAATCAATCAATGAATTAAACTTGGCTATGATTCAATACAAAATAAATAAAAAAAAAAAACAAAATAGATTGTTAGTAGAAAAATTAGGCTACTTTTGGTTGTTGCTGTTGCAGATGCCGTTGATGTTGCTATTGCAGTTCATTGTTAATACATTTCATTACTATTTTGGTAAATTATTGCAGTGATTGTAGTTGGAGTTGTTTGTAGTTGTAGATGTTAGTTGACGCTGGGCACATTTTGGATCAGATTTTGGTTAGTCAAGGCGGGTTGATGGAGATTTGATCGAGGGCGAGGTTTATTTTTGGGTTAGTTTGCGTTTTTGGTGGTGGTTTTTTTTTGGTTTTTCGGATTTTTGATGATGATTGCAGAAAACAGTCAACCAATCATTCGATCGAATCAAGCGGCAGGTTCTCCCACATATTTTCTGTTTTTGTTTCATGATTTTTCATTCAATTTAGTTTTAACTAGAGAGCGAACTTGATCAACTACTCAAAGGAAATGTTGGTTTGGTTTTTATCGACAATTCATATGGATAGTTATGGGGAAAATAAGAAAAGAATGGAAAGATACAATTGATTAGCTTTCCATGATTATCGGCTATGACGAATCACTCAAAGATACCAGAAATCGTCTAGGACAGCGCAAATCAAAAGTCAATCGGCAACCAAAATGGAAAGAAGAAAATAAAACGAAATTTTCACGGGAAGTATATGGGTAATATTTCCCTGTTACATATCAGGCAGTCGCAGGCAAGCAGAAATCAGAATCTAAGAAAAAATATAAGTATACACAGGACAAACACTACATAAATCATAGAGAAAACAATAAAAATGCATTTTGGTATTGGTTTTGTTCTTTTTTTTGTTTATTTTTTTAAATATTTTTTTTATTTGTTTAATTTACAATTGTATTTTTTGTTGTTGTTTGTTTTTTTATTTCGGTAGAAATCAATCTCAAAACGCACAAAATCATAATGGATAGTTTGTAATCGGTAAAGAATAGCACAGTGTTTAGATACTAGATACAAAGAATCGAAATCATTCAAGTTTTCAAGTTTATACACAGCAAAATCAACAGAGGCGACAAAAACATAAAGTGCGCAAACTAGAGGGGCGGGGCTGAGGGGCGGGGAAAATACTCTTTTGTGTACAATATACAAATAATTCTAATTATAATTCCAAATCAATGCAAAAGTGTTGAGCTACGATTTCTGTGTGGTGTTCGTTTGTATGTTTGACTCACTGCCAAGAAATTAATAAGCTTATATAGTGATTTATAATATACATAAGTAACGATTAATTCTGTTTTTTTATTCCTCCAAAGCAAAAAGAAAACTTTTGCTTCGCTTACGGTGTGTTTTTGTTTTTGTTTGTTTTTGAAATGTGGTTTTCATTTAATCGTATATAATTAAACAATAAGTACTTAAAAACAAAGTTGATAACATTTTCTTGTCGTATTCCTTTACATGATAATAATAATAATAATATTATGGACTGGACTTTGACATAAAAAGAAAGGTTTCGTTTATGTGTAAATGTTTTCCTTTAAGTTTTGTTTGTAGTTTTTTTAAGCAACAGAAACAAGCACAGCGAAAAAATGAATTTTCGATTTGAATAAAGCAAGAAAATATAAGGCATATTTTACGATGAATTAAATTTATAATATTTATATCTATAGAACTACATATTTTGTTTTAACTCTTGGGCGTGTTGGTGTGAGTGAGTTGTGTCTGTGTGCGTTCGTTTTGTGTTTCCGTTTCCGTTTTGTGTTTGTCAGAGTTTTGGGCGAAACAAATATACGGATCAGGAATATATTTGCTTTCGTTTTTAGCACACATCGAAAAAGTTAGAAACCTAAGAGTTTAGCTTTGTGTTCGTTTATCATTTCACTTCTCTGGGTCTCGTTTTCCATTTTTTTGTTTGTTTATTAATTTCTTTGCGACGCTCCTGGCACAATAGACTTCATTAATATAATACAAAATTAGCAAAAACTATAATTTCTTAACCTTTAACTTTTCATTTTATCGCTTATCCGTTGCGTCAAACACAAAAATTCATTCGTTTTCCTTCTTTTTTTTCCATTTTGGTAACTATTAGAAATTGTTAACTAAGAAAATTTCACTAATTGTTGTAGCTGCTGCTCCTCCGTCCGTTTGTCAGTCAGTCCGTAAGTACGTTGCATCTCCGTATCCGGTTCCGGTTCCGTATTTCCGTATCCGTGCGTGTAGTGTGTGTGTAGTTGTGGGTATGTTGGTGTCTGGTCTGCATTCGCATTCGCCTGCGCCTGCAGCTTCAACGTCTTTAATTTGCAGTATAAAACTAAAATTTCAACTTTTATCCTCTTCTGCTGCGTTTCGTATGTTCTTTTTGTTTGTTTGTTGGTTTGTTTGTTTACTGTTTTTAATATTTGGTGTTGACAGTTGATGTTGTTTGTTTGTTTGTTGTTGTTGTTGGTGGTTGTGGTGTTGATAGGTTGGTTTGTTGGTTGGTTGGTTGGTGTGTTTTGTTGGGTTGGAGTGTAGGCGCACTTACTGTTCTTGGGGATCAGTATCACTCTCCTCCAGTTCGCTCTTGTTGCGTCGCTTCTCGTAGATAAGAATGATGACGCAGAGAATCAGCACCTCAGCACAGATGCCCAGGAAAGGCCACAATGCGGCAAATTTGCCTAAAATTGGAAAGAGATTATTAAATAAAAATGCTTAAGTGAAGTTCACCAGTTTAATACAGGTCGCAAAACTTTGTCTTTTATCATAATAGCATGAGCCTACCAAGTTTACTGATTTTAAATTGCGTTTGGTCAAGCTCAAAACTTATAATTTACTTTAGCGAAATTTACAACTTGTTAAATTGTCTAGGTGAGATTTATTCTTTATGTAACTATTTTTGTTAGATAAAAGGAATCACGAAAAGCTGATAAAATGTTGTTAAAAAAGTTACTAATTGTGATTGTCACGTCCGTTTTATTTGTTTTTTTAGTTGAATAAGTCAAGTTTTTTAAGAAAGCTATCTTTTTAAAAGACAACGTTTAAATTCAGTGCTAAAACCTTTAAAAAAAATAATTTTAATATAAAAAAAATTACCTGCTTCAGAAATAAAGTTTTTAAATCTGGTGGATTTATCTAACTGACTGAGCTTCCCAAACTTAAATAATAACATTTTGGGAGCGTATAACGAGGATTTAACACGCAAATTAAAGCTTTCCAAAATGTAATAATTACATTTTGAAGTGTATATTTTAGCTCAAAGGTTATGGTTTAATAGATCATGACAAAGAATAGCGACCAGGATTTTTCGGCAAACATTAAAAGGAGCTTTGGCACTCCCATCCGATTCAAACTTACCCTTAACACGCACAGTTGTGAAGTCGCTGGCAACAGTGGTGCTGTTCGCGCCAAAGTCATTGGCCGCATTGCGTCCAATGCATTTGTACTCGCCTCTGTCGTCCAATGTGACATTCTCCAGTGTCAGAATGGCGTTCTGGATGTTGTTTTCCGACTTGAGGACGAAGCGATCTGTGCTGTTTGTCAGCGTTATATTGCCTGCATAAAGGAACACACACCAAAGTTAAAACCGATCGATTGAAGAGGAGTGATAGGTAAAAAGAGGTACTCACCAAAGGTCCATGACAACTGTGGGTCGGTACCCACGACGGTGCAGGTCACCGACATCTTCTCACCCTCCACAACGGCTGTATTTGAAGGCACTCGTACAACAACGCGGGCTGCAGGCGATTAAGGATATCAATCAATAGGAGTCTATGGTTCGATAGGAAGGGGCCTAGAGCTTACCAATCACATTGATATTCTTGGACTCTCCGTTGTATTCGCAACTGTAGAGGCCATCGTCGTTCGTTTCCGCCCTGTCGATGATGAACTTCCTCTCGGCTTCGATTAGCTTAAAGCGACCCCTCAGCGCAGGCACCTCCGTCACACTGGTGCCGTTCTTTTTCCTGTTTTGCGGAGAGGATACGGATATACACAGGGGATTAGTTCGGTAATATATGGTTTAAGTATTTATACTAGTGCAAGTCTGTGCCCTGTAATCTTGCTTGACTAAACTGAGAGAAATTACACTAAATTTGTTTATAACTTCGAAACTATCAAATACGCTGTGTAAAATATATAAGAATATGTAACCTTTTGTTATATCGTGTGTTCTATGTTCCCAAAAATTACATAGAAATTATTTTCATTAGAAAATTGTTGTAATGTCAAATCCTAGTTTCAAATAATATTTTTTGTACATTTTTCGTAGCAATAAAGTAAATTAACTTAAAAAAAAACTAATGTTGCCTTGTCTTTCTAATTTTTGTTCTCTGTAGATATTCGCTAGCAGAAAAACCCATTTATCTAAATGAATTCTACAGTTATCGCCGCATAGCCGGGCTGCACCTACTTGAGGACCGAGGAACGAACTTTCTCTTGGCCTTCCGCCGCTCTCTACGCCTTTTGCCAATTATTCAAAGACTAATTCCGCAGCGAGGCACACGCAAAGTTTGGCCCTGGCCCCAGGAACAAAAAACAAGAACAAGTAGGAGAACCAGGGACCCGGACAGGTCCCGGAATGAACAAAAGTGTCATTACCATTACCAGACCCTGCCACAGAGCTCGAAGCTCCGAAGCACCAACACTAACTCGGTCCCAGACAGGAAGGCACTTTTCAGTAACCACCTCCCACTGAAAGTGCCACCCACCCATCCGAGACCCCACTCAACTTATACACTTTCGCACAAATGGAACCTTATATTGTACCCTGGCAAAGGGGTATGCAAATTATTCACACAAGTTTGGAAAAAAAAAAAAAAAACAGAACACCAATTAAATTGGAATATATAAAATATGCAGTATACTTGAGCAGTAAATAATAAAAGTTTTAAGTTCCTTCTGGCTTAAATTCCTAGCGTAGCATGTGTAAAAACTAAAAACAATAAGTCTTTCGGAAAAACTTTAGGTTTTGTGGTCAAATATATCTAAGACCAATGCACTGAGAACAATAAATTAAATTTTAATTTATTTAAGTGCAAAAACAATACTTTTTACTCTTTTTTATTATGAATTGTGTTAAGAAACTTATAAACCATTAACTTTTGATGTTAATTTTTTATTGTCATTTAATTAAAGTAGAAATATTTTTTTTTTATATGGTTTCTGTAAAATTATTATATTTAAATAAGAAAAATAGGAAATAAGAAAGAACACCTTTGCCTGGTTTTTTGAAAACTTAAAATATTTACCGTACAAAACCACTTAATATTTTAAATATTTTGTAGAGGGTATTCCACAGCTCGTTATTTTTCTGCTTACAAAGTTATGTCACTCAGTTAGGCAGTCAGGCCAACATAATTAAGCAAAAGTGCTTAGCTGGGCCGTATTAAAATGATTGCTCTTATAACTACTGACTATGTGGGACACAGGCAACATCCCCCGGATATATTTTTGGGACCCTCATGGGGAGTGGAGTGGGTTGTGGGTGGTGGGTGGTGATTCGAGCCACTTACCATATAAGTACGGCCGACGGATCGGCGTCTTTCACGTTGCAGCTGAGCACCAGCGGCGTTCTGATGTCGTAAAATTTCATTTGATGCTCGACATTGTCATAGTTTGGCACCAGCTTATCTGGAGATGGTATAGATAGATGGTACGGATTAGTCAAATATTGGCAGAGGGCGGGATATCGTTCTAATGTTTTGGGATACGAGAAAACGATTGTTTACATAAAGAACTGCTTAAACAAAGTTTATTCTAATAACTTGTATATAGAGATAAATATATATTTGCTTATAGGAATAAATTGAGAACGAGCTTAAAGTATGAGAGATTTGGTGGAGCTTTTTTTTTTGGGGAGAGTTTCCTGAGGTTGAGAGATGATAGCTTGAGATTTGGTTTTGAATACTGACTAAATTGCTTAGGAGAGTAATGATGAATTAGCAACACACAAATCACTAATACCAAATCATATGTGGAGCAAAAAAAAAAAAAAAGATATTCGTAAAACTAAAACTAAAACTAAAGAATACGAAAAAAAAGAGAAAATTTGCAATCGAATTTTATTCATTTGTTAAAACATTTTTGTACTATTTCGAAACTTGGACTGAAATCAAATAAACTTCATTTATAACTGGGTATAAATAAAACAAAAGAGCATACAATTTGGTCAATCGAATTTTATTCATCCTGTCTCACATTAAAATCTATCTCTTCGTCGTCATTAACTTCCTAAAATTTATTTTATGTAAGTAAAAGCACATTTTGATATTTTCAGTATTGCTAGAGTTCAAATATTCCAGTTTTAAACACTTCCTATTGGCTTATGACTTGTTATGATATTTTTTTTTTTGTTATTGGGAAAAAAAAAAAAAAAAAAAAAAAAAGAAAAAAAAAAAAAAAGAAAAATTTTTATCTCTTCCTCACCCCAAAAAAAAAATTTTACAAAAAAAAAAAAAAAAAAAAAAAAAAAAAAAAAGAAAAAAAAAAAAAAAAAAAAATCAAATAAACTGCAATTTGTAATGTTTTTATGCTGTAATCAATGTTTATTTGAGAAAAGATATACTTTTATAATTTTTTTTTTTTTTTTTTTTAAAGGGGGTTTAAATTTCCCCGGGGGGGGGGATACTTGAACCATCGAGCAAAATTTAAATCTATAAAGTTAAAAACGTACATATTTTTCAAAAATACTAAATAATTCAGTCATAAACAGCGCCCTAACGTCGAATTGTTTAGATATACTTTGATTATTAAACCCCCCTACGTATTATATTTATGAGTATTTATGTATAGTTTATGGATAGTAAGTTGATTAATTTATCGGTAAAGTTAGCTGCAATGTAAAGTAGAGCAAAATTATGTAGATTTATCGGTATACACAATGCGATACATAGATATAATGCGATTAGTTGTACATTTAGATCGATTCTCGATTCATCGACAGAGATCGATATACAAAAAGCGCAAGCAAAAAAAGCGAGAGAAAGAGAAGAACACAGTGAGTGAGTGAGAATCAGCGACTCATCACGTGTTGTTTTTCCGCCTTATCGGGCAGACTGATTGATAATCAGCTCTCGTAAGCCAAACGCTGCCAATTGTAAACTTATGCGTCATCGTAAACTGGCTGCCAATCAAATTCGAATTGAAAACGAAATCGAATTCGAAATTGACGCTGCTGTGCACCTGCCAGCTGTGTGTTCAACAATCAAAGTAAACAACTAAAGCGTAAAAGAAAAGGAAGAACCAAAGAAACAAAGGCAGGAGACAGAGGGAAAAGGCAAAGGAAAACAAAGACAAAGATAGCTAGTTCACCGAGGACAAGACAACACAAATAAAATCAAGAAAAAGTAAAGCACAAAAGACAAAGAAAGAAAGTCTTTGCGGCAATGATGAAAAAGTTCAGGCAAACAACAACTCAAGCTCAACTTAAAGGTGTGACCAAAATGTACATGTGTGGGTGTATGTGTATGGGCGAGGGCGAGAGCCAACAATGACTGAAAGAGAGCGAGCAAGAGAGGACGATTTAGCTAGGCGAGCGATTAACGTTTAATTAAAAACCAACAACACCAAAATTAGACTAGCGAGGTTAATGCAATGGAGCGAGAGAGAAGGCGAGAGCAAGCGAGGGGCTTATGAGGAGAGCGAGCGAGAGAGAGAAAAGGGAGCGGTGGGTGGATGCCAGAGCTGAGATCAGATGCAGTTCGAAAGAGACAGAGCGAGTGGGTGGGTGGGTGGTGTGGACGAACAATTGCAGCAATGACACTCGGCCAAGTTCCCATTTTCAATATTACAAATCTTCAGATTTTTTAGCATTTTAAAATCGCTCATAGAGGCGAACATTTGACCCTAAGTTTACTAATAATGTTAGCCAGTACGAAATTTTTTATAAAATGTCACACTTAAAATTTGTACACACTTCGATATAAAAATTGCTTATTATTCGATTATTTAATGTTAACGATAATCAGTTTTTAGTTTACAAAAATGTACATGACTTTTAAATTGTTTTACCTTAGAAGCTTGACAAATTTTTTTGACAGAAGTATCGGTGTCAGCAATTCAAATATATTTCTTACTTTCCACTATTTAGTTGGTTTTGTAATATTTAAAAAAAAACCAATTGTGTCACACCCGTATATGATATTTTTGACATTTATATTAATTGCTTGGGATCTTAAGTTACAATTTGTGAATGAAATGGAATACTGAAAATTGTTAATTAACACCCAGTTTTCTTTTTCAGGCATATCTATAGTTAAAAAATATGTTAAACAAAATTAAAGTTGTTCCGCAACTGTATTTAACTAAGTTTTTCGGTTTTAAAATCTTGATAGATTTAAGAAAAGCGTTTAGAAAACCACAAACTAATTTTCAAAATATTGGTAGCAGTATTAGCAATAATCAAAAGAACCACCAGAGCTATTGAAAATGGGAGCAAGGCTGTTGTTTTTGTACGATAACAATTACAATGGCAGTTTCGAGAGGCTCGAGCGAGATAAAAGCCAAAAAACGAACAACAACAAAGTGGGCAGTTACGAGTTTCAACATTACTATCAACCATTTTCTCAACGAAGAGTTTGAGCCTGTTGAATTGATAAACTGCCTTAGCAAACGTTGATAGTAAAAGTCACTAGCTTTAATTTTTAAGTAGGGCTTAACTAAAACATTGAGAAAGTGGCCGATAGTGGTTGTATTTTAATGAGTGTTTCATGTATGTGTGTTTGGTGTGTGTTTTGTGTGCGTGTGTGTGGCTCACCCTTCTTGAGAGGCAAGAGCGTCTGGTGCTGCTGGTGCACCTGACCACCCATCAGCATGTGGCCACCAGCACCCAGCGTGGGGTAACCAACAGCACCACCAGCAGGGCTACCAGCTCCTCCTAAACCACCTCCACCCATCATCATGGACTTTGTGCTGGTGGCTGCTGAAATGGTGGTGGTGTGCTCTCCTGATCCTCCTCCTGCACCACCAGATCCTGATCCTCCACCCACCTTTGGGGGCACAAAGTGCGGTGCATAGGTCTGGTAGCGCTCGTTCTGGCCAGGATTCGCTGGACGCGGCGGCAGTGGCAGCTGGAAGGCGTTCAGCGTGTGCTGCGCCTGCTGCTGCAGCTGCTGCTGGTGGTGGGCATGGTGGTGCGCCGTCGTCATTAGTAGATTGCTGGCCTCCGTGGCAGTGGTGGCGCTGGCAGTGGTACGCGTCTGATTGTACAGTATGGTGGGTGGCTCCGGTGGTGCCACCGTGTGCTCAAATAGATTCAATCGCGGTGGTGGGAAATCCGGTGGTGTGGCCGAGTAAACCCGGTGGATAGGTAGTCCTCCTCCCCCACCACCACCTCCACCTCCTCCTCCAGCCGATGGATGCCAGGGCTGAGCACTGGATAAAGTGGCATTTCCATATCCCAAATGCGACTTGTGCTGCTTGTGTGGCTGGTGGGGCAACTGTTGCTGTTGCTGCTGCTCCAGCCACGTGCGTGTGAAGAAGTCATCCGCCGAGTTGGGCGTCAGTTCGTCGATGGTTTGATAGCCGGATTCGGTGGGTTCGCCCGATACCGTTCCCGTTCCCTTGGCATCCCGCACGTGCAGCATGTGGTAGCTGCTGTGACGATGGTTGCACTGGTAGCGACCCTCGTGCACCTTGAGGGCATGCCGCACGCTCAGGTGGGCCTCGATCTTGTGCTTCTCACCTTTAGCGAAGGACCAACATAGGTATAGGTGTTTTCAATCCGCAGATACTCGCTCTTCGTTAAACTCTACTCACCCTCGATTGCACTCTCCGCCAGAGCGTACGCATGATCATCCCGACCGTGCCGCAGATTATGCCTTGTGATCGGCTCCCCGTTTTTGAGCCAATGGATCTGCTCGTCGATCGGGATTATGCAGGTGATCGAGAAGGGCTGCCCTAGGTTTACGTTCGAGTCGCCATAGTAGATGGCCGGCGACACCTCGAACTCTGTGGACTCCTCGCTCAGGTCGTTGGCTGTGCCCACAACAAAAAGCGTACGTTGGTAAAGGGTTCAAGGGTCACACAATCAACTTACAACTAAACTAGTTCAAAAACTGGTCAACAAAATACTACAAAGGGGTGACACGCGAAAATCTCTGGTGGTTTTATATCACTTAAAACTTTTAGGGGTTTTCTGGGGATTTGAAGTCACTTAAATCTTTTCAACGTAGGCAGCATAATTTCAGAGAATTTAAATATATGTTATTTTAAAATTACCGATTATTTTCATTTACCGAACTTTTCCAATCACTAGAGATTTCCGTGTCATCCCGAATTGGCTAGTGATTGTAATGCATTTTTCTTAAAGTAAAACTGATTGAAAAACACCAATCCAATCACCAATTTTTGACCAGTGGTAATCGATTTAAAATCATAATATTGAACTTGAAATCCAATACAAAAAAGAGGAAACCAAAAAACAATCATCAATACTTCCTAATAATTAAATAAATGCTATGTGAAGGGGCTTATATTATGTGTGTTTTCCCGTTCATGGTATTTGTTGAAAAATATGCTATCGATTATTTGATTTCAGAGCCAAGTTGCATAAATATATATCAATGTTGAAATTTATCTAGTCGAAATGCTTGGGGCACTTTTCGTTTGTGGGGTAGAGAGAGGGAGGCTAATAAAACACATTTACACGCAGAACACAACAACAAAACGAATGAAAAATAAACTTAAATTAACCGAAAATTTGTTTACGTAATGGTGAAAATTAACTTATGTATCGATATAAATGGGCTTTTTTTTAAACTGCACTGAGTGATTAATCGTAACTTAATCGATACAAAGGAAGGAAAGAGACAGAGGGCAAAGATAGAAAGAGACACTTGCAGTGATGGATATATAGTATGTGTGTGGTTCTTTATTTTTCAATACTGAACAACAACATGTCGAAGAAGTCGAGGTTGTACAGTAAACAAAGTTTATAAAATAGTTGTATTCAAGGATCTAGTAACATGAAAACATTTTGCACCATTTCCTTTTACTTATCTGGTGAAATAGTGCTGCTGGTGGTAGAAAATTAGTTTTGTCTTTTTGTTCTACAAGAAATATGAATAACTAATCTCCAATCAATGTCATCATCTGTTAGACAGTAATTGCCAACACTTTTCTGGGCTCATAAACTTGTTTAAAAATACCCACTCATCATGATAATAAGATTGGTTTTGTAGTCATATATTATGACGTCAATGACTACATGATTGGTTTAAGCCGCTTTGTGACGTTTAAAATTTTTGTATTTTATTTTAAGACCGCAATGATTATTTTCTATTTAAAACCCTCAACGTGACGAATGATAAGCTTTTTGAAAATTTAAATACACCTGTTAAAATATTTACATTTTAAGTATTTTGTTTTTCTTGGTTAAAAAAAACCAACTTTTCTAATACCTTTTGAATACAATTAAAAATTAAATTAATCTCTTAATGATAGCAATTAATTTAAAGAACATTTGGTAACCTACTAAATACAACTCATAATCGAAAACTAAATATTTCCGCGAAACCTTACTAGTTTCTTTTTTTCTTGCTTTTGGCTACGTTATAATCAAAAGATAGGCGAGAACGGTGACGTCAATTGCTTTCGACTGGTTTGAACTGCATCAATGACGTCAATTTCGACCAGTTTTAACTGCACGAGCCCGCAGAGACCTGCTGCGTAGCCTTGTGGCAAGCGGGCTATAATAACTTGTTGAATTGTTATCGCCAAGTACCTTGTGATAGCACAGCAGCAACAGCAGCAGCAGGGTCATAAATATTTGTGTAATTGTGTGTGCACGGGGAGTACGTGTATTTGCCTGTATAAATTTGCCGGATGTATGAGTTACAAAACGGACTGTCGAGCTTGATAAAAAAAACGTAAACCGAACACAGAACACAGCAAAACGGAGCAGAGTGAAGCATAAGCACACAATCTTATCAGCTGATTAAAACAGTTAGCGAGCGGTCGGACTATGTCTTTATCTTTATCCTTATCGCTGCCATGTCAACGCACACTCTCGCACGCTTGCACATAACTGATGTTAAATTATGTTTACGTCTCTTTTGCCATCTGCTGACATTTCTTCCTTCTTTTATTTTGTCTTTGGCATCAAAATTAACCCTATAGACACCTTAAATTTAAAACTTGGGTTTTTATGGTTCCACTATTCTTTTCAGACTTGTTGGTTGAAAGATGAATTTTCCACTTGCACAAATAATGATAAATTAAAATATTCCAGTTTTTTTTTTTCATACTTTTTGTGTGATAAATTTTTAATTGAATTAAAAGCAAAAATTCCTAACAATTTCCTAACAAATAAAGATAAATTTATATTTCATTGAATAAATGAGCTAACTAAAACTTTTTACTATAACAAACAATTTTCTAGTATGTTTTAGACACATCCCGTGGGCAACCAGAGGGTTAATCGCAGGAAAATGTAGATTTTTCCGCACATCCACACACACACACACGCATAAAGAGAGAAGAGGGATAAAGGAAGAAAGAGGAAGAGAGAGTGCGAGCGCGAGAAGAGCTACAACAATTTATTTTACAAACATGTTACATGCACGAGTCGCGCTGCCGCCGAAGTCTAAGCCGTCACCCCAACACCCAACCACCCGATTTTCCATTTTCCTCTCCCAACGCTCGCCGAAAATGCTTTTGTCACTTCGAACGGGCGAAAGGGAGATGGGGCTACACAACACAACACAACGGAGCATATTGCAGCCGGCAGAAACAGAAAGAACGAGATAGAGAAAGAGAGAGAGAGATGAAGTGGAAGCAGCTGAACAATAATTTAAATTTATACAACACTGCCGCACACACGCACAATTTAAGATATTAATATGTACCTCACAGGTGCCAGGGCTGCCTCTTTAAAATTAAACTTAATTCCCGTTAAAGATTCGGTATAGTTTCATATTTTAAATAATTAATATAATTTGTAATAGGTTAGGTTAGGTTAGAGCGGCGGCTGACACAGGATCAGCCCACTTAGGCCATCACTGGCCCATTGTGATACCGCATGGATCTTTTGCACCCTTTAAACCAAGAATTTAATTTGTAATAAATATAAATAAAAAACAAAATACTTAAAATGTATACGTAACATTAGTTACTAGGTACACGTGTTGCTAAATAAAAGTACCACATTTCGTAAAAAAGCAATCAACATCCCCTTTACGTAAATAATATTATCCCAAGGCGTATACGTAATGTTGTGTGTTTTTTAATATTTATATCACTCATACGCAATGTTGTCAGTTTCTTAATATTTATGTAACTTAATCGCAATGTTGTCAGTTGCATAATGTTCTCAACACAAAAACCCCTAATTAAATAACGTGTTTATTTATTTTGACGATTCCCACAATTTGAAGGCGTATACGTAATATCTATTCTTTAGTATAGATATTACTCATACGCAATGTTGCCCACTTAAGTTTCAATAACTACTAAAGTTATGGATTTAAAAAAGCTAAACAAAAAATATGTGCCTTACCAAATTTCTTACAATAATATCCAGGTCCTAGCAAACAAATGTACACTTGAACATGACAAGCTATGAAACTTAAAACGCTAAAACCCTATGCAAATTCGTGAAAAAAAAAACAAAGACCACAACATTAAGCAAACTCTGGCAAACGAAATAAAACCAAATTATTTAAATGGCTTGCAGCCCTGGTGTACATAAGCACACCTTAACATTCCTTCCCCGACCCTTTTTCCCTTTTCATCGGCGCCCATTTACCGCATTTCCTCGCCCGGCAAGCCCTAAACGCTTAACCGCTAGTTGCTGTTTTTGTTTTTTTTTGTTGCTGTCGGTTGACAAGAAATTTATGGTTTATTGCTTGTTCATCTAGCATAGTTTTTGTCGCATTCCTCTGCCTGCGCCAAATAGAAGTGAGCACAAAAACAAATGAATGCGGGATGATGATGGGGCGTCTAAAAAAGTGCCAAACTAAAACTTTATTTAATCAAATTTATGGGACTGCCTGTAGTCTATGCATCGCACCCCTCCCCGCATCACAAACTTGTGACACATTGTTAGAGGCATTTTGTCTCTGTATTTATGTGCGTACAAATTGGCAGGCATAAATGTATACATAGGTACTTGTGCATATAGGGTTTTCGATATCCCAAAAAATACCTGAGACCATTTGACATTTTAGAAAACTTTCAATGGAAAGAATATATGATATTTTTGCTAAATTAAACATAAAGAAAAACAACAGCGATTCCGGGAACATATTTCAAAAACAGAAAACGCACGGAAAATTAGCATAAAAGTGTCTAAATGCTTATTACACTTGAACAGTTTTGTTCTACCCACAGCTTCAGGTTTTTATTATTTTTTAATGAAGGCATTTGGGTTTTCGAAAGAAACCGCACAAAAACAAATGACCGCCTTGTCATTGTTGTTGCAATAGTGTTCCTGTATTTATTGCTGTTTATATGTGTGCCCAGTGTTGTTGTTGTCGAAATTGTTGTAGACGAAACCAATTAAATTACAAATTTACACAGAGAATTTGCAAGACCCCTCGAAAAACGACCGCAAAGTGCACGAAAATTACACTACACGCAAAGAAATTAATTAACACCAAGCTAAATTTGTTATATATTTATATGTGTGTGTACATTTGTATGTCTTTGAATGTATCCGTATATTTATGTTATTTTTAGCAGGCGCTGCGCACGTGAAAGCACAGTTTGAAATGCATTGGATAGCCGCATCGTGCGCAAACTAATTTCACAAAAGTTTGAGGGACACCAGCCAGCCAAACACCCAACAATTCCGAAACTTTATGAAAATCTGATTTATAACTTTTGCAGTCGAAAAAGTTAAAGCTCATTTGTATACGATTAAAAAAAATGTTAAAACCCAAGACTTTAAGAGTTTATATCCTGTCAAATGGTTGATCTTTAAGTTGGCTGAAATTTATGGTTACATAATTTTTATAAATCGTTGCACATTAATTTAATAGTAACTTTTTAAATTTATATTTTTAAAACCTTTAAATGTAACACTATTTAAGTTTGTAATTCTGAAGATTTGTTATTTTTCAGTGCTGTCTATTGTTATCACTGTATCGATTAAAGTCAAAAACTAAAAGACAGTCATTTTTGTGCCTTTATCAGTAATTCATCGGGAAAAATAATATATAGCCGCAATTAGATGTTACTTAGGATTTTAAATTAATATTATCCAAAAAGGCACTGTTTTCTATTTAAAATGAAATATGCTTATAAACAAGAAAACATTTCCCATTTGTAAATACTAATTGTTTCGGCCTCAAAAAATCCCATGTCTTCATTCAGTTAGTTTATTATTCCCCAATTATATAATTGATTTTCTCAAAAAATGTTTAATACTTCAAGTGGCTGACTGATTGACTCAATTGCCATATTGACGATCGATTGAGAGCGTCTGACTGGACCGGATTCACCGATCGATCCGGTTGATGGGTCAGTGAACGCAGGCCGAAGGAAAGTTCATTAAGTAAATTGCATGATATAAATGCCAATTAAATGCAGAGGACTCGCTAAACTTGACAAACAAAACACACAGATACAGATACACACACAGTGTCAGAAACAGATACTGTAATGGCAGCAAAACAAAGTAATTTTAGTGACAACAACGATGAGCAGCGATAGATAATGAAGGGATGAGGGTGAAGAAGTGTCACTTTTAAAATGCGCCAACTAACCATTATGGTGATTATTATTATCATGCTTATCATAATCAGCCAGAGATTTATAAATAAATATTTAAATACGCAGCCGGGTTACGCGAGGAAAAGCAAACACAAAACGGGGAGGTCGTAGTGGATGGTGGGGGGGTTGGAGGGGGGTGTTTGGCAGGAGGCAGTCATGTGTCTAGGTTGTGTTGGTATAATATATAGTGTGTAGTGTGTTTGCCCTGATGAAAGTGTGTGCGTGCTCTGGCTGCTGCTGTAAATTGAAATAAAAAATTGTTTGTCTATTTTAAAATTAGCGAAAACAACCAATACGAAAATGACGAGGCGCTCTCGTAGCTGCTAACCGTGCGATATGTCTGTGCCCGCCACCTTTTCAACTCAAATCCCCCCGCGTTCCACCGACTTATAGACTATATAGCATGCAAAAAACTTTGTGCAGCTTAACACCACAACAAAAGCAACAGAGGCACGGAAAACAAGACCGCACGCAAAGTGCATCGGGGGTTAAAAACAAAAAACAACAGCAACAGTTGCATTTACAATTGCAGTTGCAGTTCACTTTTACCACAGATAAATTGGAAGGACCTTCAGGGACATTGGTTGAAAATGTTCATTATTTCAGGTCTTCAAAACAAAAGGCAACTTTCCTGACAGGAGTACCAGTTCTATTACCTTTTCTATTTACAATTTTCTTTAATGACGTTATTGTTATATTAATTGGTTTTAATTATTAAATTCTTAAGAACTTTCTGAAGAAAATTGTGAACTTAGGTTATAAACCTTTCACGATTGTAGTTAAGACTACTTTTTTAAATATTTACGGTGCTGTAGAGAATGTTATTTAAAAAAAAAGTAAGAATATTATAACAATCAGCAATGAAATATTTACCCTTTGGTTAAACTGTTTAGAATACCTCTAATAGCTAAACACTATGGATTAAATAGTCTATTTACAATCCCTATTCGCACATGTGGAACTGAAAAGAACTTGAA
This sequence comes from Drosophila oshimai, assembly GCA_018150695.1. Taxonomy (NCBI): domain Eukaryota; kingdom Metazoa; phylum Arthropoda; class Insecta; order Diptera; family Drosophilidae; genus Drosophila; species Drosophila oshimai. The sequence goes on along the minus strand of JAECWM010000031.1, from coordinate 129,029 downwards.
AAATGTGCCTCATTCATTTATCTGTTGGCTTTTGGCCTCTGGGATTCCTTTTTTTTTGTTGTGTTGTCCGACAAATGCACATTAGACGTCTTTAAAGCAAACAAACATTAACAAAACACTTGTTTAACGTTTTCAAGTATGTAGAAATAACAGAGGAATATCTATGGATTTAGCTGCGAGTGTGCGTCTGCCTTTTGCCTTCTGGCTGTACATAAATATTTTATTTGCTTGCAGTTGGTGTGTCTAATTAAACGAAATAAACATGGGCTAAATTTAATTTCAGCCTCTCTAGTGGCGGTTTCTGTTGGCCATGGAAAAGCCGTACAAATACGTGGCGAACCCGGAACAAAGAAGTGGGTATTTTTATATCGAGTAGATACATTGATATTAAAACATTTTATAAGCTACATGTCGATGCGCTAATATGAGGTGTGTTCATGTTCGTTTAATGAAACAAAAAAACGATTTGAAAGTTGGGTAGAATTTGGGAATCTACTCTTACTATTTCGAGCACTTAACGCAGATGGTATAGCTTAAAGTTAAAAGGATATTCAATATTATTAAATACTCAAGTTGAGTATAAATGGGTTAACTTATGCAATATCTTATATTGCTTTTTATACACGTGACTATTGTTTTCCCAACGAAGTCAACAAGGTACTGTAAAATAATTATAAATAAAATAACTTTTTATTATGGTTATTAATAATTATTTTAGGGGACAGGATTTCTCTTCCAAATATTTTGCCTACTTGTTTTACTCAGCAGTACAAGAAAGTACCAAAAAGTATTTTATGGGTAGAAGTGAAATAATGTCTTGGCTCAAAACTAAATATATCATCAACTCTATATCGATTTTGGTTGTTTATGGGGCTGTGTGATATATATTTGGCTTTATATTGTTTGACAGACACTGTCAGTGTGATCATTGTTTGGGAAAAAGAATCATTGCGCTTTGCCTACGTCACGGGCCATCAGAATTGATCAATAAATTGTTGGCTCCGCCATACGTTTGTATGTCTGCCAGTTTTGTTGAATATTTCATTTGAATGCCCTGCTTTCGTTTCGCCCAAGGCATTCCCCTATGCTGTACACTATATGGTATATGATATATGCTATATGTTATATACCCCCGGGCCCCTGTATGCACCATTTATGTCAATTATTATTGGCTTTGGCACAATTGGAAACAAAACGCAAATTGATGCGAAGAAAAGAAAACTAAATCGAGAAACTTGCAGATACAAATGTATCAGCGCACGTGTGGGCCGCCGAGCAGTTGCCAATTTATTTATGTATTTATGGTACTTGTAAAAAATATAAAAAAAAAAATATAGTACCCACACAGTGAATGCTGATGGATGTGGTAACGCTTTTAAATTGATCATTGCTCAAGCAATTGTTCTGGAAAATGACGCATTTTACGGGCCTGCTCGCATTTAATGGGTACAATTCGTCGTCAAGTTGTATTTATTGAATCAACACTGTTTTATTTTCATTTAATGCGCGCCTGTACTTTTGAACCTTAAGACAAAGGCACTTGGAAAAAGAAGGAAAGAGAGAGGGATAGAGAGTCAATGCCACTGGCGATAAAGTTGTTTTTTCAACGTCTTATCAATATTGTCATGTACTACATATTAATTGACGGCGAAAAACAATGCGGGACTTTTACATATGTGTTTTTTAGTAATCATATTTCAGAGGCGTCATGTGGTCAAATATGTATGCATTTAAATGTATATTATCAGGTTTATTGGTGCATGTTTCGATTTATCCTCTGGGTATTCGATATTTTTCACATAAAATAGCTTTTAAACATGATACAAAATAAATAACACGTTGCCTTTACGGGAGTTTTCCATATTTTAGTCAAGTGCATTAGTATTCAAAATATTTTTAATCGCAAGCTGTAGAATTTAATAAAGAAAGTTATTAAATAGAAAGTTCTATTTATGATCGATTGTCCAAAAGTAATCATAATAGTTAAATTCGAAAAGTGTCTTTAAACTAAGTTAAGAAAAATGTATGTTCACCTAAACAGGTGAATCTAAAATTGCTTAAGCCATCAGTAAACTACCAGATTGTTTTAAAAAAATCCTAAACTAAATATTTTTAAAAATATGTTGGCAACATAAAATCTGCCAAAAACTGAACATCCTGCAAATTCCTTCTTAGCCACATTTTCTATATATTTTCCATCGTCACAATGGAAAAATTCCTCTCTTTTTTTTGCTATAGCGACAACAATTCCCAGACAGTCACTCAAAAAAAGAAAATATTTGAGCAAAACAGAATAAAAAAGAGAATTTCCACTCTGGCTGGTCAAATGCCCCACACGGGGGGTGGCTGATTGATTGGGGCGGGAAAAGGGTTGGGGGTGGGTGTGGGGGTGTGGATGGCTGTGGTGGCATTTTCTTTGGTGACGTTGTTGGGCGACTCTTTGGTTTGGCATTGCTTTTTTGTTGCCGCCGATGAAAAGTCAAACACACAGCAACAACAAAAGCCGTGAAGCACTTCTGGCAGACAGTCAGACATTCAAAAAAAAAACACACATCCATATAATCTATAGGAAAATATATGCATATATCTACAGCACAGTGGGCCATACGCAATTGTCTTAAAGTGCGAAAAAAAAAAAGAGAACAAAAGATGAAAAGCGAACGAAAACTTGACATTTCGGAAGGAAAATGCTTTAAGAGCAAACAGCGAGAGAACCACAGCATCGCAATGTATATATTTTTATTGTTCTCACGCAGAAATAACACTATATTTATTTTTAAATACAATACTTAGCCTATAACAAAGGCAAATATCGAGGCGCGCATACAGACAAATATGCACGGATATAGCCGTATGAAAGGTCTGCTAAATGTGTGAACTTTAAGCTTTTATCGGGTACCTGCTAATAAAAGAGCAACAACCATAAAATCGAGTGTGGAAAGAGGCGGAGGTGGCGGTGGTGATAAATAGATAAGAGCGTTAAAATACAACTTTGTTTTTGTACTCGGCATCCATCCCATCCCCCACCCTCCTTCACATCCCCCTCAATTAGCAGGAAAATGCATCACACGCATATGCATACACTGAGCGAAAAGAAGGCCACACGAAAGTCAAGGTTGAGAAATTTGATTTACGACCATTTCACTCTGCTCTATTGTGCGTCATAAAACCGAGCATTTTATTCCCATTTTGCGTCACTAGACTTTAATTAAATTGGCAAGAGTTTACGTAGCATATTATAATGCAATTTCAAGCTTATTTAATCTTTCCTTTAACAGTGTAAATTAATTAAAGTACGTTAACAAAGTGTTAAAACATGTTTCCGTAGTTCACCAAATATTTAATAAATTGTGAACTTCTAATTTTCAATCACCAATCATGGTGAAGAAGTTTTACATAAAAATTTTCTTTCTTAATTTAAACCTTGTTAAAAATTTCTTTAGTTAATTTACTTACTTACTTACTAAGATTAACATGAAAAATAAAATAAATAAATTCGTGCATAACAATTAATCGATAAAACTCGACCTTTCTAGAGACGAAAATATTAACATTTGCACCCCCGGGTTAATTTATAAGATAACACTTACTTGACCTTAGTTTCTTTCAGTGTACGAAACGTGCATACAAATGCAAGAATATATATTTATGGACGTGCCCTGTTTAAGCAACCATTATCTGGCACGGACCGGAAACACAAGGCAACCTCTATATTGAAGAACAACAAGAACAAGAGTCAGAAGAACAAGCAGTCGCTGCTGCAGCGGCAGAAGAGGAAAAAGAATGCGCCTGCCACAGCCAGTTGAAAAGAGACAGAGAGGGAGAGTTTTCCACTGCAATCGCAGAATTCCAGACAATGTGCAATCAGAAAGGAGGGACAGCGGGGAGGAGGGGGGGAGTGGAAGCCAATGCCACGCCCACACTAAAGCACTATAGCAGCACCATGGCTCTATTGAAAACAGAAACTGCCAGCCAAGCCTTTCTTTTACCATGACGCCTCTCTCTCTTTGTGTGTGTGTGTGTACTGTGGGTCCTGAAAACCACCCACCTGCCTACACCCACCTACCAATCCGAAACTGAACTGAACTAAACTGAAGCCAACGCCGAGCAACGATGACATTGAAAGGGAAATTACATTTCATGTTTATTGTCTTAATAAAAATAATGTTTTCGCAAAAGAGGCAAAACACCCAGAGCCCTCACCCCACCACCTCACCTCACCTCCACCTACCTCATATCGCACAAATCATCTCGGATTCAATGCAAAATGCAGATACCCAAGACAATCTGTGCCTTTTGTAATGTATTTTTATAGCAAATGCAGCAAAAGCAAAGGAGAAGAGAACAACATTGAATTATTGTTAGCAGTTCAAGGAGTTAAAGCGAAAAATCCGCTTGAGATTTAGAAATCAATGATTTATTTTCAACAGTTTTATTGCCCCAAATCCAGAAATAGTGAATACAGTTTCCGCTTTATGAGGTAAGATTTTGACATACTATTTTATTACCTATGAGTTTAAAGAAGGTTTTGAATTCCTTTAAATCGGTTCCCTTTAAATAGTGTTAAAATATTACCAATTGTCTTAATGATTCCGACATCTAACTTTTATATTTGAAGTGTTGTTTCTTATTTTCGATAAGTCACAATGCTTTTCAGGTTAAAGCCTAGGGTTAAAATTCTATATAACCTTTCAATAATGACAGGCACTTTATTTTATACTTTTTAATTTGATAGGAAACCCGAAAAATGTCCCAAAAAATTTTTCCCGCACACTTAACCATCTTTTAACCCACTGTGCATCGGTTTCGTTTTACGCTCCTTGTTTGCTTTAGCTTCCTTTTGCTGGGTGAGCCGAAATTTAAATATTTGACATTTATTAATGTAATGAAAATGTCATTAAATAAACATGGCAAAATGAAACTGGTTAGCCGAATGTGCGCAGTCAACAGCCGAAATGAAAGCACTTGCCAAGACATTTCACCTGCTCAGATATTCCGCAAACAAAAAAAACGAAAAAAAAAAATGGAAAAGTATATGTGACAAGGCCTAGGGAATACATTCCTAAGCTGGGGACGAAATGAGGCAGAGCCAACATTATTTTTGGACTCTTCGCACATTCGTCCGCAGCATAAACACCTGGACAACACGTGGTTTTTCCGCCAATAGCTAAAAATTGCTTTGAAGTGGCGTGGGGTAAATTCAGCAGGGAGACAAAGGAATGCTTCTTCATATTGGCTTTCTGGCTTTCTGTCTGCCACACTCCCTTGCCCCAGAACTCAAAGTGATTCATGTAGTGCAAACACATGTATACGTACAAACAACTGTTTGCCCCGCCGCCCACAGAGTCTCCCTGGAGCGCTTTTCTTTTTCCAGGCGGCTTTTCCTTCAATGTGTGCCTGGAAAGTTCTTTTATTTCGAATGCTTGTTTACGTAAACAATTTGAAAAATCATTGAAAATATTGTACATTGAGGAGAATGTGCGAAAAAAATATAAATAGGGCTAATAAAGGCTAATGGGTGGTGTGTACCCTAAAAATAGACCAAGTTTCTGCACATAAATCTCTTTAATGTGCTAATATTCAGTTATTAAATCTCGTATTTATAATTAAACCTTTTTGTATACATAACTAGCTTTAAAACTGTCACCGCCCCACCCCCCCAGCATAAATAATTGAATAAATCAATCACAGAATCTAATAAAGACAAGAAAATAACCTTAAATTATTTACGCCCTGCCTTTTTAAACAGATCCCCTGCGAATACCCTCAATCAACTATGAATAAATGCTAGCATATGAACAGAAAAAAAAACTCAATTAATACACCTTGAATGTGAAAATAGCTGCATGGGGCTAAATAATGTACGAAACAAAACAAAACCAGCCGAACTGAACGGCGAAAAAAAATCGGAATTCATGAACATACGTAGGTTTTGGTAGTGAGCCAGACAGACATTCAGCCGGACGGACGGATAGATGGATGGAATAAAGTAGAATAGGTAAATGGATAGTATGCATAGAATAATAAATAGATGGAACCGCCCGGGCACCATAGGTAAACCCCCCCCCCCAAGGTGGAAGGGGCTCAGTTCAGTTCAGCTCAGTTTGCTTCAGTTTCGAATGTAAACAAAATGCAGGCCGCCGGTTCGTATCGGGTACGTATCGGTAAATCGTTTCGTTTCAGTCCGATTCGCATCGGGTCGACTGAAGTTAATATAAACAAGAGGGAAAAGCAGAGACAGGCCATAATTATTGGACCGCATGTAAAATCGCCTTAAAGCTAAACAAAAAAATTCTTCAAGATTGCCCTCACTAAAATCGAAATGAACTTGATACTGTTCTACTTCTCCTCCTTCTCTGCTTTTCTCGCTGCTCTTCGTTCTCTTTTAGCAATTGTGTGGAAAATTGAAAATCAAATGAATGCGGTCGCGCGCAGGGGAAAACGTAGAAAAGAGCAGAGCAGAAGGGAAAAAACATAAGCGACAATGTCGATATGGAAGCACAGCAATCCAATCCCGGGTCCAACCAAGCCAACAATATGAAATATAAAAGCCACACGAAAATATCGAAGTCCGCTTAAACAAGGGCCAAAACAGAAGAATAAAGAAGAGACCCCCTCCCGGTCCAAAGTAAAAAGAGTGGGTGGTTGGGTGCAGAAGAAAGAAAGGGGCACTTGCAATATGAGAAAAGAGAATACATAAAGCCAGGCCACGAAAAAATGTGATTGTCCATTTAGTGCTTCTGTTCAGAGCTGAGCACGTGGGCAAAACAACAGTTTTACGGGTAAAAATATAAATTCTTCAGAATATATCTTTTAAATTTATTTTTATATTTATAATGTTTTTGGGATATATCATACTATTGGATTGTAGCTTAGGGTGTATTTTTACAAAGTCTCAATTCAGTTTTCAAATTTAAAGACAATTTCAGCTATAAAACCTTCTTTTTACCCAAAAAAAAAAAAAACTTTATAAAAACCTGTATTAATTTGTTACCTACTTAAAATGAAAATGTTTAGATTGAAGAAAAGTACTTAAGATGTTTGAACAAAGTTCACTCATATTTAATTCGGGATTTAATGATTTGACAAAATTCCGCCGATATGTTCGATAACTTTATTATCGATTCTTGTCACGGGACTTGAACACCACACCTCCTATTAAAATTATTGGCTTCCGTTATTGGAAAGGGAAAAAGTCGAAGGAAAACCCCTCGCTCATATGTGGGTGTTTTTTGTTTTAGACGGCGGGGCCAATTAGGGGGCGTGGGTTAAGGTTAGGAGGGGCGAGCGGCTGCTCTTCGAGTGGTGTTATAGTAAACCACAAACAATCTGCTGTTTTTATTTGCTTCCCTTCGTTTTTTCCTGCTTTGTTTTGCTTTGTTCGGTTCGGTTCAGTTCTGTTTTGCAATTTCTGCTATCACAGCTGCAGTTTACACATACATTTTCTATATATATTTTTTTTATTCCTTTATCCTCGGGTGCTTGGGGTATACATGATGGTATAGACGTATTTGTAAAGGGGGGAAATAATAGGGGGCGGGGACAGGGGGGGGGCAACTTATAGGTTAAAAGGGCTTTCTTTGTTTATCATTATGCTTATTGTACTGGGCTGTTTTGGTTGAAATGGAAGGGGGATGTTGTACTCACCAAGTGATTGAGCATAAATCGCTAAAAATATCGAGAGGAATGAAAGAGCGCTAGCCAAGAATTTCGCCTCCATCTTTGGTATTGATCCGTTGTTGTTGTTGGTAGTTATTAATTATGCTGCCGATGTGTTGTTGTTGCTGGGTATTTTGTGTTGTTGTTTTCGTTATTTCCTTGTCATTTGCATTTATTATAGATTTGTGAATTTACTCCGTTTAATGATTGATTAAATTTGTTGTGGTTGTTGGTTGGTTTGTGGTGTTTATTTATATTCTTTTGTTTTGTACTTTAAGCTTAACTTACTAAATCATTATGGTAAATATTAATTTATAAATAGATTCTTTAAATGTATACGTTATTAGGCTTAGTTATTTAATTTGATATTAGTTGATGCTGTTGATGTTGTTGGTTGGTTGGTTGTTTTGTTTGGATCTTCCGTTTTGGTGTTTTGCTTGAATTCGAATTTTCTATTTTGTATTTTTAACCAGCTTCTTCCAGCTTTTCTATATTTCGTTCTTAATTCATGAAGCTATTTTCGCAAATAAAATGGTAACGAAATTTCTCATTTTGCATTTATTTTCGTTTGAAGGCAAACTTTTAGTCCGCTTCCTCTTCTTCCTCGTCCTCTTTATTCTTCTTTTTGTTGTGTCTTTCGTTCGGTTTTAAATTTATGCTTTTGCAAAAACAAAAAAAAAATATGAAAAATCAGTGAAAGAAACAGAAAAAGAGAGAGACATATATTTCAAAATAAAGAGGGTAAAAGCAATATGAAAGTGAGAGAGGGGTAGGAGGAGGAGCAGTAGAATCAAGGATGCAACAAAATCGAAAAACGTAAAGCAAAACGAAAGCCGAACGAACAACATTTAACATTCAACTAAATATAATTTTTCAACATTTTTCTCTTTGTGTTTTTGGTCGTCCTTTCTCGGGTTTTTTTCTTTTCTTTTATTATTTCATTTTATTCATTTTCCACACGTGCTGGCCACTTAAAGGGGGCGGGGGGTTGGGGCAGCCTGCTAATTTAACGTTAACTTTCTCAGCTTTATTTTCACGCACTGACGGAAAAGCTCTCACACTCACTCACACACACACACATACGCCTCAAACTTGTCCCAGTCCAAAAATTCTATTTTTTTGCTTGCTAAACAGAAAAAAAGAAATTATGGCACGCTGGCGACGAAAATACTATTTTTTCTGGCTAGACACAGCCAGCGATGAGAGAGAGTAAGAGAGAGACAGTGAGATTCTTCAGACTGAGAGCAAATAATTATGTTTTACACAAGGAGCGCAACAATTTCTAGCTGCCTTTTAGCCAATTTCCATTGTTGTTGTTGTAGTTGCTAATCCCGCAAGGTAGTGGTCGTACTTGTACTAACTGTTGTTTTTGTTGTTATTGCGGAACACAAAAGTGAGCGAATTGGCGAACGAGGCGGCGAACGGGGGGCCAAACGAGGCGAACAGAGCGAACGGAGCGAACGCAGCGAATTCAGCGAGCAGACTGAACCGCACACATGACCAGCGGGCGAGAGTAGCCGCCTCCGCAGTCGAAGTCGCTGCCGCAGCAGGCGTCGCTTCGGACAGCAGCAGCGGCAGCGACGTCGACGCACAGTGATTTGGGTTCGTTTGATATACACTCGTCATCTTATCTTAATAGTTCAGCCCCGTTATCTTGACCAGGCCGATTACGAGTGGTTCCACACAAAATGGCGTACAAAAAGTCCGGCTGACAACAAAATTTGAAGGAATTTTTTAAAACTCAACTACACTGCAATACCACATATTTTTTAAAGCCCTACAAAATTTTTAATTATGTGACAAAAAACTAACTTATACCTTGCTTCCATTTTGTAAAAATCCGACTAAAAAAACCCTCTGACAAACCCAATTTCTGTGGCCTTGAAACTTGTCCGATCAATATAAAATTTTGTTTGTGGGTGGCACTTGAAAAACCCAATTTAAAGTATTTGATTCTCTCTGGAAATAAACACTTAACAAACAAATTCCCAAGTGACAAATTTATATCGGAATCGAGCAGCAAGTGACATTGCCTGAGAGTAATTACGACCAATTAGTTGATGATTGTAGAAAAATAACATTCCGTTTGCCTCACTGCATTACGTCTGCATACACGCAGATAGCGATCTACTATTTCTAGAATTTCGTATTGCGGATGCGACGACAAAACAACTAAAAATATTTCCAGCCTTATCAATGCGATAGGACGAGCACTGACTAAGAGGTGGAGATAAGAAAGATGGCACATCAGTGTTGTCGAAATAAATCAGCTTAAAATTTAATTGAGTTTTCAAAAGTTTTGAAAAACAAAGCAAATAAAATTATGTCTTATTTTAATGTCCCTTAAAATTATGTCCCTTATTTTAAGGAACACAAATATCAACTAAAAATGTTTACTCTTTGAAAACAAATATAATCAAAGAAATTCACAATTATTCCTTGTGTAAAGAATTCAAGTCAATTAAAATATTTTATTAACATCTTTTCTCTCCATAAATACTATTCAACATAAGTTAAATTTTCATGTTTTTAAGCATTAAAACTGCTAAGATAAGTCGAATAATTTCTAAAAAAATTCTGGCACTGAGAAAGTCAAACAGACATCACTAAATCATAGAGCGGTGACTTTTTGTTTACTTCCAGACGACGTGCGGGAGCAGAAGGAACGACAGCGAGAATGTTTCCGTAACGTGTCACGAATCAGAGTCTCATTATATCGCATTATGATAAATCCCCAATGCAGTACTTTGAACAAATACGGGTCTCCCGGACCGGACTATCAGCACTACCACAGCCACATAGCCACTTCAGCATGATATAATATTATATTATAGCGAAGCATGGTCGACAACGACGTCAGATGCCCGCGGGGCCCGGTCACAGAGTATAGACCCAGTCCCAAAGACCCAGACCGTCGTCCAACCGATCCAACTCTGTCCCGCTCGCACTGCAGCACTGGTTTCGGGCGGTTCAGTTCGGTTACCACATGAATATTTCCATCTTTTCGGGCAGGGAACTTTGCTAATTCGGCATGGGTGGCGGATAAGGGGCAGCTGGGGGAAAGCGGAACCAAAGGGGGGCGTTCGGTTGGTCTGGTCGTCTCGTCTCGTCGCATTTATTATTGGTCAGTCGTATTTATTTTTACAAATTTGCGAGAACAAATATGAAATCAGCTGTTTGCATTACCCGCTGAGCGTAACGATCAAGGGTATATAGTATTTGCAGAGCTTTTTGTAACACACAATTTAAAGCAGTTGCAACGCTTTGATTAAACTCGAAAAACTTTAATAGCGAGGTGCTTTTACCACCACAATTTCACCAAAACTTTTAAAAGACACTATGGAAAAAAAAGTTTAAAGTTACAAACGTAAACCCTAAAAGTTCAATAGCTCGTTTTATCTATCTGTTATTTTTACTACCAAAACATGTCAGATCAAAGTTTAGAAGATAACGTTCTATAAGTCAATTTCTATGACGACAATGCAGAGTAGTTCCCAGCACGAATTGATTAAATATAAATAGCTTTTTTAATTTCAAATGATTTATTACTCATATTTGACAGGCTCTTAAAGAGCTTATTTATTTGATTTGTTATTAAGTTTACTTTTGCAAATTTTTTACTTCTTCTTTAGTTGGAATCACAAATTTTGGCAAACAAAGCAAAATACAATTGTTAAGACTTCTAGTTTAATTTAATTAAATACAATACCCACAACTTCTAGTTCAATATATGATTAATATATTAATTATTGAGATTTTCTTTTATAAGTCTTATATCTAAATTATGACAAGCAAAATTAAGACAATTTTATAAGAACAGATTTTCCAATGATTGTATCTTTTTCCATGTCGTAATCCAAGTTTAGCTTTTAATTAAATTGCACTAAAATCGGATTTATGACTATATAAAAGCATCTCCCAGTCGCAAACTAGTTCGAATCGTTTAGTTGGGGCGATGGGAGGGAGGGGTGGTGAGTGGCATGTTATCGATTCGGAGGAGAAACAAAAAACAATGCTATCGATTTGCTGCTGGCCTCGAGGTCAATCGAATGCTAAATGCCATGGTATTTGTGTGTGCGGGCATTTCTGCCAAAGTTTCTTCTTTCTTTCGCGTTTTATTGGCAAACTTTGAGCATAAACACTTTGGAGACAAATTGCCCTAACCGCAAGTTAGGCAGAGGAATATAATAGAGCAGAAAAGAGCAGCAGCATAACGTCATCGTCAGCCATGACTCAGTTTATTTGCTCTCTCGCACACTCGCTCAAGCCCTCCTCCCATACACACACTTGTGTGTGAGTGTGTGTGTGTGTGTGTGTACAAGCGGCACACTCACACAACGACGATGCTGCTGTTTTTGAGCTGAGGCCAAAAATCGAATCCGGGATGCCCGAAAAAAAATTAAATAATACAAGCTCTAGTTTGAAGGCTGCACTTTTTGGCGGGGTGGGTGGGGTGCCAATTTAATTGCCCAAAAAAAAGGCTTAACTTGAAAGCACAATCGAATTCACGCGCCTCGAATTGAAGAACTTGACTCTTTTTTGTTGCTGACCAATAAAGTTCATTCAAATGAGTTGGTGTAGTCATTGATGGTGAGTAAACAGCCGTTGAATAAACAAGCTTAAGCCACATTATACATTTTACATTTTAATTTACAAAATCTTAACAAAGTAATTTCGAAAACGTCAAACAGAAAATATTGACGAAACGGTTAAAACGTTTGAACTTGGTCAAGTTTTTAAACTTTGTTAAGATCAGAACTTACAAAAAGATTAAATGATATTCTTGATATCAATACTGAAGATAATTTAAGTTCCTTATAAACGAGAATTTTTATTCCCCACTGTCATTGTAATCCGCGAAGTATGCTATAATATTTTCTATTTCCATCAAACATTACCTTAAGTTCTCCGAAAAATCTAGGAAAATAGTAATTTGCTGGAAATCAATAGAATTTCTTTTAAAACAAATACCGTTGCAGTTGTATCACCTATATGTACCCCACTGTACTTGTGATCCGCGAAGTATGCAATGGAATATTTTTTGGCAAAAAGAACCGGGGAAACCGCAATTAAGAACGAGTTGAGCTACTTTCTGCTATAACTGAGCCGTTCATTAGCCGAGGGCTCTCACTGTATCGATGTTGATGTTGGTGTGTCATGGCAGGCTGGATGACGTGATTGTCTCCTCTCCTCTCCTATCCTCTCTCTCTCCTTTCTCCTCTTTCACTCTGCGCCCGCATATGATTAAAACGGCAAAACAAGATAAAACTCGTTGGAGCAAAGGAGCTGCTGCTGCCGACTCTCTATTGTTTTTGTTGTTGTTGGTTGTATAGTAGGCCCTGCTGCCAGTGGGTCAGTGTTGGAAAGCGGGCGGGGTTGGGGTAGGGGGCGGTAGGTTGATGGTGGGGTTTGTGGGAGGTAAAATATACGCATGACACTCCTTGCCGCCGCACTCACACACACTCACACTAGCAGATACACCAACACCAGCGGGGCACGCGACACATGTACACGAGGCCACTCACACAGGCGCACCACCCCCACTCTCGCATTAAATGTTATTAGTTTTATTTACAGTATTAAAAAAAAAACGTTCTTGAATGTATAGTGTACATCAAACATCACACTGGAGTATGTACAAAAGACTATGGGGAAAAGGCACGCACGCACACACACCCACGCACTCTCTCTGTAACGGCATTAAACACTTTTCGGCATAGGAATAGTAACGCGTTGGGTTTTTTTGTTAATTCTTTTCATTTTTTTTTTGGTTTTAGGGAAGGGAGAATGGCATGGGGGAGGAGTCTTTCTCTTTTTCGCTTTCTTCTTGCTTTTTTAGCAGCGATGACGACAGCGTGCGCGGCGATTTTTTTTCTTCGCTGCTCTTTGCTTTTTTGCCTTCAATAACATTTACACTTTGCACTATTTATGTAATAGTTTTTCAATCGGTGCGCGGTGTTTCATCTCAGCACGATTTTCGGGCACTAGCTGCCGAGCACTTGCCGCAGACTGGGTTACGAATTATGTACATTTTTCACATTTTTCCTCGATGATTTTTCTTTTGTGTTTTACTACCAAAGAAGAGAACGAACTACCAATACACACGCACGCACTCTCGCACACACACACACTCGAGCAGAGCGAGCGAGCACGCACCAAACACACACACACACATATACACCGCTCAATGACGAAATTCCTCGCACAGAGTTGACAACTCTAGGTTCTAGCTCTCCCAGCTCCTCGGCTGCGCGTGTGTGTGTGTGTGTGAGAGAGGTACGGTACTGGTGTGCTTTTCGTCATAATTTTTGCGTTGGGCAACCCAGCACCTTTGACTTCTTTGCGATTTTTCACATGCACTCCGCCCGAGCGGACACACACATTTACCGCTGGCGCACGGGCTCAAGCTCAAACTGATTGACTTTGCACTCTTTTTTGCATTTACCTAGCACACAAAACACAAAAATTCGATTTTTTCCTCGCTGATATTTTCACGCGAATGACCTTACATCACATGCATACAATACACACACACACACAGAACTGAGGCGTTTGAGTGACCAAAGCTTGGTAGCTAAAAGGCACTATACGATATATACCAGAAAATCAAATCAGCGCTGTTGTCCAACACTGATAGTTGCGGCCATCTCTTTTTTGAGGCACAATAGTCTCTATGTCTCTCTCTAAATACTTAAAATACTAATCAAAATAAACAGATTTTCTTAAAAAAATTTGAAATTTAAATTTATAGCTTCGTTTTTGTGTCACAACAACAACAAAGCGATAAAAAACGTTGCAGAAACAGCACGTATAGCAGATCGCCCAAAAATTAAAACAGATAAGACAAAATCCTTTAATTCCTCTTCCAAAACAAGGTGGTACCGTTAACTTTGTGGTTTTCTGGCCACACCTGGACACTACCCAACTATCGAAAACAAAGCTTCGATGATAGGACGCCTCTACATTATCAAATGATATAACGCTTTTTATAAAAGAAATTATTAAAATACTTATCACCAAAATATCAAATAAATTGAGAGAATAAGTTGAGATAATTTTAATTTTAGCCGCAAGTTCGCGCTTTTGTTCATGTGCGATATCAGATGTACGACTAACAAAAAATATCACGATAAACGTATTTATGTTTTATCGAAACTACATTTCTCCCATCTCCACATAAGTCATCAAGCGGGTGTGGATCGCTGTTTCGCTGGGTTTTGTGTTGTTTCATTTTTCGAATATTTCAGTTCCCGAGTTAGTTTTATTTACCCTTTTGTTGCTTAATATAATGTGCGAAGCCTGCTGAACAAAGTGAGGAGATTGATTTAGTTACCGAGGTGAGTGATGTCCAGTTTTTTGTGTTCTACTTGGCGACCCGCCCAAATTGTGTGTTTGGCTGTCTCCAAAATGCCTAAGCTTGTGTTATTGTGTTGTTGTTGGCACACATGGGCGTTGACCGAAAATTTAACAAGTGCTCCAAGAATTGGTTACAAATTTCAACTATTTGTGTTATGAATTTAAATAATTTGTCAACGAGAAGCAAATTCGTAGTTTTGAAATATGACTTTCCTTTCAAAGGAAATACGAGAAAGGCTTTTAAGCCACCTGCTGCCCAATTGGATTCCGGCGTCTTCCTCATTTTTCTTTTTTGCGTTGCTACCAAACACTCAAATTTCGCCAACAGTTGCTCCTTTGACCGCCCAAAATGTCCTGCTTGCCGTTTCAATTGCACTTTTGCCCTCTCAACTTATTTTGAATGGGTCTTCTCGGCTAATTAATGCCCACTTTACATGCTTATGTCTATTGTGTGTGTGTGTGTGTGGTGCACTTGTAGGTGTGTGCGTGAAGGGTGGATTACAAGTCAGCGTTGGAAATTATTACGAGTTCGGTATTTGTTTTCACTGGACGGACGAGGAGACCCCTATAGGCCAGTAACTTCTGCTGCTTCAGTGCACAGAGTATCACACATAGACACCTACATATATATGTATGGTCTATGGTCAGGTAGCGTGTTTAGCTCAGTTCCAGTGTGTTACCTTTTCTTTCCTTTCCTTCCTCGCCTGTAAATGCATTTCAAATTCAGACACACAAACTCCTCCCTCCCTCCGTTCTACCTTGGTTATTTTCTTTATTCTGGTAAAAGAGTCGGTGCCTCATTGTTGTGCCGGCTTGGTCCCTTCAAAGTGTTGACTTTTTACCTATTCTATGGAGTTAATGTGTAGTCCCTGAATAGGGAGGTTTCCGAGGTCCTTGCTGGAACGATGTATGCCCGTTCTCCTGGCTGATTGTGTGCTGATAAGGCGGAGTTTTTCAGTTGCTAAATTATTCCACCACAGACATTTTGCAAGGTATTATGTTATTATAATGGATATTTAAATGAAAAAAGTAACGGAAAAAATAAAAAAAAAGGGTTCTTCTTTAATTATTATTATAATAAAACATACATGCTGTGAAAGGGTGGTTAAACGCAACATAATACTAAAGATATAAGGGTGTTAACCATAACAATTAAAACTCACAAATTTGTATTATTTTTTTTTTTACCTAATACTTAGTCAAATAATCCTTTTCAGGGGATAAAAAAACATTAAATTTTTGCTTTTTCGTATTTACAAAATTTGTGTAGAACAAAATTAGGTATAGTTTTTATTTTAAATCAGCATTTGGAATTTTTATTGAAATAATCATAAACACTTCATTGCCTGCATAACTCCATTCGTGATAAAAGTGGTTTGTCGGGCTGGCATTTCATAATCTCTTTCAAATCAACCAATAAATAACAAACGCATTAAAAACGCATTCGGCGGGAAATGTGGCTGTCCCAAAATCCCTGCCCAGCACACATCTCTCCATCCAAGACTAATTGTGCACCCACTTGAATGACATTTTACTTAATGTTTGACACAGTTTCAAGAGTGCCGCCTGCCCCTGCATAAGATCTCCCTAAAGAATCGTTCATTGCTCCTGCAAGATCGAGCCTATGTAGTCTATTAATACTAAAGTCGGCGCCCTCATTAACGACTTGTTCGCAGCACGCGGAAATCAACCAGCCAACAACAATCCTCGAACATGAGTTGCGGCCCATGATTTAAGCAGTAGGGTGTGTCGGTGTAAACGTAAAAAAATCTAGAAGACCCACGACTTCAGTTCTTGACAGCCTTCACAACAAAACTTGAAACTGATTCGTTTTCAAATATCAATTTTAACAACTTAATTTCAAAGATTTAAAAAGGAATCACTTTGTTTAAAGATCTTCCTAAAAAGATTTTTGTTTATAAAACTGAAACACCCTGTTCGACAGGCATCAAACAACAAACAGAGCATCCAAATCAAAGCCCTCTATTTATAGTACATAGAATATGAGAGAGATGCAGTTACATACATCGAGCGATTCTAATTCATTCACTTCTGACTCCTTCCCAGTGCAGCCAAGCAGCAACGATGTGGCACTTGCTGCGAGCCCTGATCGTGGTAGCCGCCGTTTTGGATGCACTGCAGCCGACGGCCGGTCAGAGCGACACCTACTACAATCCCAACCAGAATCAGCAGAATCCCCAGCAACCGCTGCTGCCCAATCAGCAGTGGGGCAACAATCCGCAGACGAATCAATACGGCAGCAACAATCCGCAGACGAATCAGTATGGGATCAACAGCCTGAATAATCCCCAAGCGAATCCCAACGATCGACCGCCGTACAGAACGGATTCGGGGAGCTTCAACGATCTTACCGGGCAGAACGAGTACGATAAACGAGTGGACGAAGGCTATACGGGCAACGAAGAGCCCAGTTTGACCAGAGGAAAGTCATCGTATAACATTAAGGCCACCTTCTTAGAATCTCTGCATTCGCGGGAGCCCACCTACTTTATTGTGGCCTCCCGAATGGTCAGACCAGGTCTCATCTACCAGGTGTCCGTGTCCATTCTGCAAGCTCAATACCCGATTACCGTGCACGCTAGCATCGCCTGCGATGGCGTCCAAATCAGTGGGGACTCTAAGGATGTGAAGGAGGGAGTGCCGGAGACGTTGTTAATGAGGATCCCACCGACCAGTGTCACTGGCAGCTATAAGCTTAGAGTAGAGGGCTTTTACCAAAACGTTTTTGGTGGCCTGGCCTTCCTTAACGAAACCAGATTAGACTTTTCCCAGCGATCCATGACGATCTTTGTGCAGACCGATAAACCTCTATACATGCAGGGAGAGACTGTGCGGTTCAGGACCATTCCCATCACCACCGAACTCAAGGGATTCGACAATCCTGTGGATGTATACATGCTGGATCCCAATAAGCACATTCTGAAGCGTTGGCTTTCGCGGTAAGTAACTAAAAACTAGAAAAAAAAAAAGAATAAAATACAATCAACATTAATCTAAAAGCTTAAAATAAAATAGAATTGTTTAACTTATCCTTTATAACTTATCCGAAACTTTTATACTCATTTTCAGTCAATCCAACCTGGGTTCCGTTTCACTGGAGTACAAGCTGTCGGATCAACCCACCTTTGGCGAGTGGACCGTTCGTGTGATTGCCCAGGGTCAGCAGGAGGAGAGTCACTTTACCGTGGAGGAGTACTACCAGACCCGCTTTGAAGTGAATGTCACCATGCCAGCCTACTTCTTTACCAGCGATCCCTTTATCTACGGCAGAGTGATGGCTAACTTTACGAGTGGTCTACCAGTTAGAGGTAATCTCACTCTCAAGGCAACGATACGGCCGATAGGCTACTTTAGCAACCAGGTGCTCAACGAGAAGTACCGTCTGGGACGCTCGCCTTTGGAACAGCTAAATCGATACAACGAGCGATGGAGGTACAACAATCCCAACCAGAATCCGCAAGTGCAGTACAATGTGCCTGGGCAGCTGCCCCAGGATGGATCAGATCTCTCGCAGGACATTCTGTACAGGAACCAGTATGTGGTGGAACGACACTACCAGTTTGATGAGGAGTGGCCCTTCTGGGTGAGGAAGCCTGAATACCAGGACATACCAGGTAGTTACGAGGCGTGGAGTGGAACGTACCGAAAGACCCTGCCCTTCCTGCGCTACTTTAACGGAACCTTTGACTTCAAGTGGCCAGTGAGGGAGCTTGAGCTTCTGGTACCCCATCTGGCCAACTCTGAAGTGCTGATTACGGCCACCGTGGGTGAGAAGTTCTACGACGAGATCATCAGTGGCTATTCCGTGGCCAGGGTGTACAACTCCAGCTTGAGGGTGGTCTTCCTTGGGGAATCCCCTCAAGTTTTTAAGCCCGCCATGCCCTTCACCACTTATCTGGCTGTGGAGTACCATGATGGTTCGCCAATTGATCCGAATTTGCTGCGCCAGGGTTTGATGGAGGTTACTGGCAATGTGGAGAGTCGCAATGGCGGCCGAAGAGAATGGCCCGCTCAGCGGCTGCAAATGTCCCAACAGAGCGACGGCATCTGGGAGGTGAAGATCGACATCAGGAATGATCTGAATATGGACGACCGCGTACAGTCAAGGGATTATTTGAATGGCGTCCAGAACAT
This sequence comes from Drosophila oshimai, assembly GCA_018150695.1. NCBI lineage: Eukaryota > Metazoa > Arthropoda > Insecta > Diptera > Drosophilidae > Drosophila > Drosophila oshimai. The sequence continues at coordinate 109,859 of JAECWM010000031.1, read as the reverse complement.
GCGCTTGCAGGCTCACTTTATCGATCCGCGAGGTGAACGTATTCAAACGGAGCTGCTTTTGGTGTCCCATTATTCTCCTAGGAATCAGCACATCAAGGTTACCACCAGCACAGAGAAGCCCGTTGTCGGGGAGTACATAATCTTCCACATCCGCACGAATTTCTACCTCGAAGAGTTCAACTACCTCATAATGTCCAAGGGTGTTATTCTGGTCAACGATCGCGAGACCATCACAGAGGGCATCAAGACCATAGCAGTGGTGCTAAGCTCCGAAATGGCACCTGTGGCCACCATGGTGGTCTGGAAGATAAACCAGCAGGGACAGGTTGTGGCGGACTCTCTTACGTTCCCAGTAAATGGAATCTCTCGAAATAACTTCACCGTGTACATAAACAATCGCAAAGCAAGAACTGGTGAGAAAGTGGAGGTGGCCATCTTCGGAGAGCCTGGGTCTTATGTGGGTCTCTCAGGCATTGACAGCGCCTTCTACACAATGCAAGCGGGCAATGAACTTACCTACGCCAAGATCATAACCAAAATGTCGAACTTTGATGAGCAAACAAACGGAACCTACAAGCACATTTGGTACTCCCACGAGGGCAACCCCGATGAGCTGGTGTACTTCCCCGCCTCGTCGTTCGGTGTCGATGCGAATCGCACTTTTGAGTACAGTGGTTTGATTGTATTTACGGATGGTTATGTGCCCCGGAGGCAGGACACTTGCAATCGCACCTTGGGCTTTGGAGAGTGTTTGAGTGGACGTTGCTATCGTCTCGAGAAGCAATGCGATGGCTTGTTTGATTGTGACGATGGAACTGACGAGATCAACTGCCATGTCAGGAATGACACAGAGCTGTTGAACTACAGAAAGTACCGATTTAATCGCGTGCTGCGTCATTACGAGAACGTGTGGCTCTGGAAGGACGTGAACATTGGACCCCATGGTCGGTACATCTTCAATGTGGAGGTCCCCGATCGTCCCGCCTACTGGATGGTGAGTGCTTTCAGTGTGAGTCCCTCCAAGGGCTTCGGAATGCTCAACAAGGCTTTGGAGTACGTTGGAGTTCAACCCTTCTTCATCAACGTGGAAATGCCGGAGGCTTGCAGGCAGGGAGAGCAGGTTGGCATCCGAGTCACCGTCTTCAACTACATGGTCACCCCTATCGAGGCCGTTGTGGTTCTGCACGGTAGTCCCGACTACAAGTTTGTGCACGTGGAGGAGGACGGCATTGTGAGGTCTTATAATCCCAGAACCAGCTTTGGCGAGCACCAGTTTTTCATCTACTTGGAGGCCCAAGGAACCACAGTGGTCTATGTGCCGGTGGTGCCGCAACGATTGGGTAATGTTGATGTAACGCTGCACGTGGCCACTTTGCTTGGAACAGATACCATTACCAGAACACTGCATGTGGAGTCGGACGGTCTGCCGCAGTATCGTCACCAGTCCGTGCTCCTGGATCTCTCAAACCGCGCCTATGTCCTGGAGTACATGCATGTGAATGTGACGCAAACTCCAGAGATTCCCTACCAGGTGGATCGCTACTTTGTGTACGGCTCGAACAGGGCCAGGATATCCGTAGTGGGCGATGTGGTGGGGCCCATTTTCCCCACCATGCCCGTGAATGCCAGCTCGCTGCTTTATCTGCCCATGGAGTCGGGCGAGCAGAATGCCTTCAGCTTCGCCGCCAATCTTTACACGATCATGTACATGAGATTGATTAATCAGCGCAACAAAACGCTGGAGAAGAATGCCTTCTACCACATGAACATTGGCTATCAGCGGCAGTTGAGTTTCATGCGGCCGGATGGCAGCTTCTCGCTCTTCCGCTCCGATTGGAACAACTCGGACTCCTCTGTTTGGTTGACCAGCTACTGCCTCAGGGTGTTCCAGGAGGCCAGCTTCTACGAGTGGGAGAACTTCATCTGGATCGATGCCACCATTATTGAGAAGAACATGCGTTGGCTGCTGCAACACCAGACGCCCCAGGGATCATTCTACGAGGTCACTTGGCTGCCGGACAGGAAGATGAATCGCACCAACTTTGACAAGAACATCACGCTAACTTCCCATGTCCTCATTACTTTGGCCACTGTCAAGGATATCTCTGGAACTTTGGGATCTCGCGTTGCCCTGGCCACGCAGCGAGCGGTGGCTTATATAGAGCGGAATATGGACTTCCTGAAGCGCCAAGCGCAAGCTTATGACATAGCCATCACCGCCTACGCCCTGCAGCTTTGCAACTCGCCCATTGCCGAGGAGGTGTTCTCCATTCTGCGACGCCAGGCCAGGACTATCGGTGATTTTATGTACTGGGGCAACCAGGAGATCCCGCAACCCCCTCGCAAGCTGGAGAATCAAAAGTGGTTCTCTCTGCCCCGTCTGCCCTACGAATATGATTCGCTGAACATAGAGACCACTGCCTACGCATTGCTGGTTTATGTGGCCCGTCGTGAGTTCTTCGTGGATCCCATTGTGCGGTGGCTGAACTCGCAGCGCTTGAATGACGGCGGTTGGGCCTCCACCCAGGATACCAGTGCAGCACTCAAGGCTCTTGTGGAGTACACCGTGCGGTCGAGGCTGCGTGAAGTGTCCTCGCTGACCGTGGAGATTGAGGCCTCCTCGCAGGGCGGCAAGACTCAAACCCTTCACATTGATGACACGAATTTGGCAAAACTGCAGAGCATTGAGGTAAGTTCAATTACCAGTCCAAACGATATCCATTACCACATTTTTTTTTTAAATTATCTGATATTTTACTTATAAAACATGAATATTTCAGATTCCAGACGCTTGGGGCACCATCAAAGTTCAGGCTAAGGGTGCTGGTTATGCCATCCTGCAGATGCACGTGCAGTATAACGTGGACATTGAGAAGTTCCAGACCAAGCCGCCAGTGCCAGCATTTGGACTCCACACCAAGGCCATCTTCCACGGCAGGAATCAGTCGCACATCTCCTATGTGGCCTGTCAAAAGTGAGTTTATGTCTAAACACCGACTAAAAAGAAAATTCTAAAGACATTTGTATCTTTTTTAGCTGGATAAACTCCAATGAGTCGGAGCGTTCGGGAATGGCCGTTTTGGATGTGGCCATACCCACGGGCTACTGGATACAGCAACAAAAGTTGGACAGCTACGTGCTCAGCAATCGCGTCAGGAATCTGAGGAGGGCTCGCTATCTGGAACGCAAGATTGTCTTCTATTTTGACTATGTAAGATACGAGTGAAACAATAAGTGAAAACATATTTATAATATTTAATTTGGTAATTTCACAGCTTGACAAAGAGGATATTTGTGTGAACTTTACCATAGAACGCTGGTTCCCAGTGGCCAATATGTCGCGATATCTGCCAGTCAGGATTTACGATTATTATGCGCCGGGTAAGTGGTGTCTCCAAATAACAAAAAGACGAAAGAGTTATTTTTGTGTTGATTAAACCAAATGTATTTTCCCCAATTTTATTACAGAACGCTTCAACGAATCGATATTCGATGCTCTGCCCACGTATCTGCTGAACATCTGCGAGGTGTGCGGCAGCTCACAGTGTCCGTACTGCTCCATCTACAACATGGGATGGCGTGCCTCCATGTCCATGTCCCTGCTGTTCTTCAGCGTGTTCATCTACCTGCTACGGAGTCGCACGCACCTGGTCTTAAACATGATGCAACTGCTCACATAGGAAAGAAAGAAACCAATTCACAAAGTCACCCTTGAAACACTTTGCTAAGATTTGTAGTGTTTTTGTTCATTTAGTGTGTGGTTATTCTATTAGTTTTTGATTTATTTGTTTTTGAGTTGTAGTTTTTTGTTTGCCAACGAAATTGCATTCCGTCCAAAAATGCTGGTCAACATTTTGGTTTTATTTTTAGTTTTTTTCCCTGTAGTACTTCATAGACCCGCTGAATAATCGAATGTACAAAACAGCAATTTTTATTTGTATTGCTGAAGAAAGAATCTTCTGCTGCACACAAAGCAGACCACATGTAGCCACCTAATGTATCTTGTAAGTCGTAACGAACCATACTATGCCTTATCATAGAGCGGGCTCCAAGTGCGGAAATGAGAAATCAATCAATGTGTCTTTCACAAAATGCCTTTAATAGATTTTAGAAATCTTTAGCAAATACATCTTGACAACATGTTTGCATGCATATCGAATGAAAATGTATCTAATAAAAACGTTGAAGAAACCGTCCAATTAATTTATGCAAATAATGAATCTGCATAGTCTGTAAGTTTTATACGTATATATTTCCTCCACATGAACCACAATTAGTTTGTAAATTCTACATACAAATCACACATAGCCATGTTCAAGAAGCTGAATAACCGAGAAACAAGAAATAATTCTCGTCTGTATGTAACTTAGTAGAGTCCGTCCTTCCCTTACCATAAGAATCGAATCTCTCTATGTAACTTGTGTTTTCTTATGTAATGAACGAAACGTGAAAATAAATGAAAGTAATGTTCTATGACTTGTGTTTTTTTTTTTCATAAACAAGTGTGTAATTTTTTTACAAATGCTGTAATATCTTTATTTACTGGTATTTATCTTATAAATATAATGGTTTGGTTTTTGTTGGGTGAATTTAAATGAATTAGTTTGCAAATATAAAACAAATAAACAGGTTCTGACTTTAAAGAAAATAAAAAATGTTGAATTTCTTTCAGCTCTATAACAAAATAGTAGTTTTAAATATGGTTAATTTTTTACAAGCTCCGATAAATAAAAAATTCTTTTTTCCAATAACATTTTATAAAAAAGGGTTATTAAAACAGACAAGTAGCTTAAATTTAAATATAATATTTAATATCTGGTTGTTTACCCTAATCAGAGCTTTTGTTGTTGTTTTTATTGCTCGTTTTTATGTTCGAAGTGCTGCAACAAAAGTATTTAATGTGACACAAAAAGGAGACCTCGTTTCTGGTTTATATTCTATACCAATATAGCTGCCCTTAAAAAAAACTTATAAAAAATTTGATGCGAAAAGAACAAGCTAACATATAAACAAAGTTTTTCGTAAAAAGACTCGTTAAAGTAAGTAAAAGTACAGTTTATAATTATGTTATAACGTATAGAACTTATATTATAGATGCAAAGATGCAACTACGTCTTGCGAAAACTGAGTAGGATGGGTGAGATGGCCTCCAGGCAGTCCATGATATCCTTCCGCGACTTGGCACCCGTGAAGACAACCTTCCCATTGACGAATATCAGGAGGACAATTCGCGGCTTGACCATGCGGTAAATGAGGCCAGGAAACATTTCCGGCTCGTAGGAGCTGAACTGGCCGTGCACCTGATTAAGGTTTTCTAGACGAATGGGGAAACGCAAGTCCACTGTGGCCACTATATTTTGCAGCTTGTACTCCATAAATTTTACCGGGAATCCCAGTTTCTGCAGGATGCGGGCAAACTTCCGGGAGCCTATATCCGCCTCAATTTCGTTGCGGGCACCCGTGCATATAATTTTGCCGGTTCGGAAAATCAGGGCCGTGCAGCGGGGCGAGTGCATCCGCATGATCACGCCCCGAAAGCGCTTGGGCGAGTACTCAGAGTTCCTGGTGCGCGAGTTGATTGCCTTGAGGTCCAGTTCGCAGTTCACCGAGAAAGTGGCCACAATGTTCCTGGAAATTATGAAATATTGTTCTTAATCTCAGTGATGTCGTTTGAGTTGCATCAACTAACTGCAGTCGGATTTCGTGCTGAGCATCCTTGGGCTCCACCAGGACCGCCGGCTGCTGGGGCTGCAGGGCGGTGTGCGGATTAACGCTGACATTACTGGGCGCCGCCACATTGTCCTTGTCCCTCTCAGCGTCCGCAACTTTTAAAGTGAAACTGCATGGCTAAAAGATATAAACAAAACCAGCACGCGATGTGAGAAGTGTTGCCCTACTGGTGTACAAAATATATCAATGTATCGATATTTTTTGAAAAAAAAATATAATTATCGTGATATTTTTTGTTTTGGCGCTGGTTGTTACAAAAACTAAGCACACAAAAAAATGTTCTTTAATTTTGTTCTTAGCTATAAAAAAAGTTGTTTAGGAATGAAAGTGCTCAAACAAAACATTTTCAAAAAGAAATTAGTTGTATGAAAAAGGTTATTTTTCTGTCATATTCCATTTGGGTTTTTAAAACTTGAAAGTAATAATAATAATAAATAAAAATAACATATAATAATAAAATTGTATAAAATAAAAATTAAATAAAAGCTGATTTATTTAAAGAAAAGAGACTTATTTATCGAAAATTTTGAAAGATTTTTAGAATTTAAATATACCTTATACAATTTCTAAAATTTAAAAAAAAATCGAATAATCGATTAGTAAAACCCGATGTGTGACCAGTCGGCGGCGTGTCGGAAACGCCAGCTTTCGGTGACCAGCTTTTGGTATTCCATGGACACAAGGGACACAGCTGCATCCAACAGTAGGCCGAGTACTTTTGGGCAAAAATTGTCTACAATTTTGAACAATAATGTCGGCCCATAGCGGCGGAACGGACTGGAATTCAGCGGTAAAAGCACTTTTACTAAATCGTACGGGAGCTCTTAAACCAGAATGAAGTAGTTATCCTGCTAAAGGCGATTACGCGATGGTAAGTAAAGTCGCCTAGAACTTTTTCCCCGTCCGAATGGCGCAGTGAAAAGTTTTGGGGACTGCAAGTGCAAAAAAAAAGTGACTTGCAAAATTAAATATGGCCGCCCCAGTGACGAAACAACAAAAAGCTTTGACAATTCAGCATTTTCACGATCTCATATCCTCCTTGTATCCTTTATTTTGTCCAGCGAACATGATTTCTTCGAAGAGGAAAGCAATTTCACCCAGTTTTACACCGCCTTTGCGGCTCTGGCGGCTGACAAACTTATGCAAATCAAGACGAGTAAGTGCAACCCTAATGATTTTTCGCCAATGCAAATTGAGAGAGTGTCTACAAACAAAACATTGTTTGTGATTCACTCACTTTTTTGTGCTTTATATACATATGTAAAAATATAATCTTTTGGCTTTGCAGTTTGCCAGACGCAGATTTGTCAGCTGCACGATGCCACGGCAGTGCTTATCCGGTTCATCATCTACAGGCTGCCCAGGGTCTCTGTGTACGAGACCAAATGGTTGCTGGGTGCCCTCAAGATGCTCTGCGAGGGTCGCGAGAACTCCTCCAATTCATCGGGGATGTTCGACTACAATGCGGTGGCGTGCGTGCTGAAGAGCTGCAAGCATCCCGAATCGACGACCAAGAGCATCATCCCCAGCAGCAGCTCTTCGGGCAGCGGAGCCAGTAACGACAAGGAGTCACCCAAGTCGGAAATCAAGCGATCCAGGTCGGATCTGTCTTCTGTTATCCTGCAGCAGCTGATTGCGCCTTTGGAGCCGGGAAAGATGACCTGGGTACCACTCAGCGAAGAGGTCACCGACTGCACTGTGAGCTTAACCAATCAAAATATTATCAGCCCTGTTTAAAACCATATTTAAAAGATTTTCTAAGTTGGAACAAAGCTGATAATATTTATTATGTAAGAAACCGTTTTTTAAAATGTTTACTTTTTGCAGGACCAACTACTGGCTGCCAATGTGGAGTACTTCCAGGAGCAGAATGGAGTCGATACTCTGCTGGATGTGTGCGTGGGCTTGCCCATACTAAATCGGTATCGTTCAAAATATTTGGAGACCATCAATGGCGGCAAACCGCTTTACTTGCCGCTGACGCAAGTGGAGGCAACCACTGTTAAATCAAGCATGAATCACATGGTCACTGATCTCACCATCTTGAGTCAGGCCCACGCTTTGATTGTGCTGCAGCCCCTGACTCCCAGTCGGATTGAACGGCTTTCAATGTGTGGAATCGCTGCGCTGTACAATGCTGTGCTGACTTCCATCGCCACCAGTGTGCTCGGGATGAGCCAGGCCAGCAGCTCCCAGAAGCAGACTGCATCTACTAGTCAGGGGAGCGGCGGAGGCGGCTCAAGTAGTGGACAAACCAACAAGGACCATGACGACTTCGAGGAGCAGGCCTGTAGCATAGTGAACAAAGCTCTTGAGATCTACTCCAACATTGGAGATATGTTCAAGTCCTCGGCCAGGATTCATGTGTATCAAAACCATCTGTGCTATGGCAGCTGGCTGCTCATTAGCGGCATCCAAGGAGCAATGGGAGCTTCCGGAAGTGGTGGAACAAGCTCGGAGACTGCATCCAAATTGGCAACCAAAACCAAGTCTGGAAGTGAATCGGGTACCGCTCCTACCACCCCAATAGCTAGAGTAAACCTGTTCAAAGTACAGCAGGGATTCGGGGAACTCAATGCAGCCATTGCCAACCACAGCATCAAACTGCTGTCGGAGTTAATTGAAGATCTAAAGATTGAGTCCGCTTGTGGACAGAGTCCGGAATCCACAGAGTTGCCGGAACCAGCGCAGTTCGACATCTTGCAGAATTACAGTTCGCTGGAGAGGATTGTGCGAGTGCTGAACACGGCCACGCTGCACCAGCTCTTCACCTTTCTGGCCACGGTGGCTTATCGCAAGGCCTGCACCCTGAGACGGGCCTCCGCCAAGGATCGCACGGAATGCGAACCCATAAGCTACTCTGACTCCACCACTTACTTTAACGATTCACTCTCCTGCTCTGACAACTCCGAGGAGGACGACAGCGAGAGTTACCTGGGACACTGGTTCAAGGAAACCCTCTCCCCAGAAACACATGACGATAATGCAAATACATCCGCACAAGAGCGCGGAGAACAAAAGAGTGCCCTTGTCCCCAAGCTGGATGAGCCACATGAATATCTAGACTTGGCGGCAGACATCTTCTGCTTCCTTGACCAATTTCTGGCCAATCGGCACGCGTACATGCAGCGCTATGTAAAGGCGGGAGTCAGTGATCAGCAAATGCTGTTGATGGCCAACATAATCAAGGATTTCGACCGCGATGTAATGCGAAATGAAAGCGAGCAGGTGTCAAACAATGCTCAAGCTGCTAATGCGGGAGCAGGATCCTCCGCAGTTGCCTCTACCAAGTGGCAGACCTCTATGATTCGGTTTTCGGGAGCCGCTGGACGATACATCCACAACTTGATCTCTACTTCTCTGCTGTCCGAGCAACTGCAGTCCAATCTGTTGCAGCACTTGTCCATCTCGCCCTGGTCCACCGATACCAGCACCTGGCCCCTGCAAGTCTATCCGAGCACCCTATCCGTGCTCGTGCAAATCCTGTTGCTGAAACCCACCCAAGAGAAGGAGGCCGCCTGTCTGTCCGTGTGGCATCGCCTCATCAACACTTTGGTTGAGGGAGTCTGCTCTTCGACCGCCGCCAGCGATTCTGACTACGAGGACTTGAACATTGAGCACGCGCAACTGCTGTTGTTCCTGTTCCACTCTCTCAACCTGATGCAAAAGAAGTCTATCCTACTGCTAACGGCCGGAGGAGTTATCCGCTGTGCAGAAGTTTGTCGTGGAATCAGCGGCGACCGACCAGTGAGGAACAGCCAAATGATGCTGCTGTCGCGTTTGCTTCTGTTTTTGGAGTATCTTATGAAGCACCTGTACAACGCTCCTCCGGAATTGCTGGATCAGGTACGCTGGAATTTGTTTAGCGTTAGCAGCATGCCGGAAACCCAGAAGATTACGGACCTGCTCAACAGCCGGACCAAACTGAACTCTTATTGCCGTCAGGACATTGAGGAGAAGTTCCGGAAGTCTGCAGGCGAATATGGATCTGGTAAGTGAAACTTTAAAGTGAAACTAGACAGTTGGTTCTAAAATCTTCTTATCCCTTGCAGCAATTCGCCCAACGTTCTACTCCCTAGTAATGGGAGATCCCGAAAAGCCCTACTGGGGGCAGGAGTTCAAGTTGGATGGTTTGGCCTGGAACTTCATCCTTTGCACGCCGGACAAGCTCAAGTATCCGCTGCTGGTGGATGCCCTGACTGACATACTTGCCATCGCTGACATGTCCGTATATTCCAAAGACAAGGAGAAGGACGCTAGCATGCACAATCTTTGTGCCATGCAGTACTGCTTTAGCATCGCTTGGAAGTTGCTATTGGGTCTGCCGCCCTCAACGTCTCACGTGGAGTCGCTGAAGGTCGAACGGGCACCCAACCTGCACTCATTAATCTGGAGCATACGCTGCCCACTGGCCAATTCAAACTACCTTGTGGTTAACAGCTTGATCAAGCAGGGAATGTATACCCAGTACGCGGAGACGCTGTGGAATCAGGTGGGCGATATAGCCGCCGATATGAAATATAGTCTCAAGCAAACAATTCTCGGTGTGGAGGCGTTCAATATTCAGATGAACGGCAATGGTAAGACCTGATTTAAACTCTGTAAAACGACTGATTCGATTGTATCCCTTTTTTACACTAGTCTTCAACTTATTTAACCTTTAACTATCCCTTCAGGAACTCCTCGCCTCTCCGATCTCATTCTTTTGGATTCTTTGGTGGCCCATATGCAGGCGGTTGCTTGGGCCAACAAGGAGGGCTACAAGTTACCGCGCAAAGAGAGCGAAGACGCTTCCAGCGAGCAGTCCTCTACTGCAAGTGCTTCTCTTACTACCTCGTCCAACGATCCAGAGGTGTATTCTTCGAACGAGTCCATCGATGAGCAAAAGTCAAAGCAAGAAGAGGAGGGTAAGGTGCCCAGTGATCTGCAGAAGCATAACCAACTTGTGAACGAGCTGATGATGAAGCTTATAAGCTCCTACCGCCTGCTCTCGGTCATTGTGCGTAGCCAGATGCTGAAGCAGTTGTCAAGCTCGACTCCGGAGCAAGCATTGAATTTAATTGTGCCCATTGTAAGCGATAAGCCTGCGATTATGTTGGAGCTTCATGCAGCTTTTCTGAAACTCCTACCCAACGAGGACAAGCAATTGATTGCGAATGAGTGGCCAAAGTGTCTTATGGTCAATGATTCCGCCTTCGATGGCAAGCAGCACCCAGTCGAACCGTATACCTTGAATGTCATAGACGCCCATATTACAGAGCTGACGCGGGGAGCCAATTACTCGACCCTGCACACCCTGAAGCACTGTTTGAAGTCGATTCTGCATTTGTTCGAGCTGCTGCTTCCACATTGCTCCGGCAACACCGAGGTGGAGGCTCAGCTCAAGCTTTTGCTGATCGCCTCCATGCTGGACATGCGCACTGATTATTTGCAGGGACAAAGCGAACAATGCCTGCGGGAGATACTGAGCGGTTTGACACTAGAGGCCCAAAAGCTGCTGCTCTATGAGCACATGATCGGCTATTGCTATTGCATGCTCAAGGACTTTGCAGCCGATCTCCGCCAGCCGCAGGCTGTTGCAGCTGGAGGAGGAGCTTCTCTAGATCAGGATCGAGCCATTTTCAACGAGTCCATGCTGTTTGCAGTGCTTAAAACCATGATCAAGATGCTAGAGAAGCCGGTGGCAGTGCAAGCAATGCGGCAGTTTTTCAAAGATCAGAACTCTGGAAGCCTCACCACCCTATTGCTTTCCTTTACGGGCACTAGTCTGCCGGTCAGCTATGCGCGGAAGATGTTGCAGTTTGTGGAGCGCCTGTTCCAGCAATCTTTGCAAGCAGATTCCCAGTTTGTGCACGAAGATCTGGTTGAGTGCTTTTCGGAGCTGGCCACAGTGGATGTGGCCCGTTTAAAGCTCTGGCTGGCTCACATAATCTACGGCCCTAATGTGAGCACGGACGTGAGTACCTCCGACGCCATGGACAACACTACCTGCCGGCTGCTTACCAGCATCTTGCAACCATCGAGCAGCTCCAGCAGTAACGCTCAAACTCCCACGAACATGGCCACTGTTTCGGCTATGCCAAGTATCTCCGACCAGCTGGATGCCATGGACATTGAATACGATTCCGGAGCTGCGGCTGGAGGCGGAGAAAGCGGTGCAGGAGCCGGTGGAGCTGCAGTTAACACCTCTCAGATTCTGAGCTTGTGGCAGGCGGCGCAGCCCAATCCCTCGGAGGAGTCCTCGCAGGCCTGCGATCACACTGGAAGCGAACGAAATGGAGCGCTGCTCCTAAGCTTTATAAAATCCCTGGTGAAAGACCAGAATAAGGCGGCGCAGATAGCGCCACCACTGTTTCAGGCCTTGCTGCAGCTGGGGCAGACCCTGATTTCCCCACCCCAAGACGGCTGCGATTTTGCGGACGTACTTCAGATAATGATAGCGCTGGCGGATGCTATTCCCGCACGCGGTCATGTGGCCTTGTTTAATACCACGCTCCTTTGGCTGGAACTGGCCAAGTTGCAGCTGCCGGACAAACAGCTTAAGCATGCGGAGAATGTCAGCGCCTTACTGCGTTATCACAGCGAACTCCTGCAGAGCATCGGCTACCGAGGCAGCCGCCAACACATTCCGCCGTGGGATGATGAGCTGCAGACCGACATTGATGATCTGTACGACGAGCTGGCGGAGGAGGGTGAGCAGGACTCGTTGCTGGACGACTCCGACGAGGATACGCTAAACAACAAGTTGTGTACCTTCTCGCAGACACAGAAAGAGTTCATGAACCAGCACTGGTATCACTGTCACACCTGCAACATGATCAACACAGTGGGAGTATGCTCCGTATGCGCAAGGGTGTGCCACAAGGGACACGATGTGAGCTACGCCAAGTATGGCAATTTCTTCTGCGACTGCGGGGCCAAGGAGGATGGATCCTGTCAGGCGTTGAGCAGACGTCTTGGCAGCAGTGAGGCCAGGGACTCGTCCGGAGTGGGTAGCTACCTGCCGTCCCACATGAGCCTTCTAGCTGGAAAGAAGAGGAGCAGCCCGCCAGTTAGCCAGGCAGTACCAGCGCGAAAGGATTCATTGACTAGCGAGCGGATCGTGCTGCTTAGCAAGCTCTTGGAACCTTACCGGGAGACCCTCCAGCACCAGGATCAGTGGCTGTTGGTAGTCAGATGCATTCTGGAATACTTTGACGTTTTGTTGCCATCGATAAGGGAAAACTGTACCTTATACTCTATTGTTGGGTGCCACAAGAGGGCAACAGCGGCCTTGGAGCGGCTCCACCAGCTTGAGCAGAGTTTTCAGGTGACGGATCAACTAATGTTCGCCACTTTGGGCTCACAAGAGGGTGCCTTTGAGAATGTGCGGATGAACTACTCTGGCGATCAGGGTCAGACCATAAAGCACTTGATATCAAATGGAACGGTGCGCCGTGTTGCATTCTGTTGTCTGTCCTCGCCACATGGACGTCGTCAGCAGTTGGCTGTGTCCCATGAGAAGGGAAAGGTGACCATCCTGCAACTCTCGGCGCTGCTTAAGCAGGCAGATGCCTCTAAGAGGAAGTTAACTTTGACCCAATTGAGCTCGGCTCCCATTGCTTGTACAGTTCTCTCTCTGGCTGCAAATCCCTGCAATGAGGATTGCCTGGCAGTTTGTGGCTTAAAGGAGTGTCATGTGCTCACCTTTTCAAGCAGTGGAAGCACCAATGAACACATTGTGGTGAGTCCACAACTGGAAAACGGAAACTACATAAAGAAAGCCGTATGGTTGCCTGGCTCACAGACTCTTTTGGCCCTTGTCACCTCGGACTATGTTAAGATTTACGACCTGGCAGTGGATTCTTATAGCCCAAAGTACTATTATCTAGTGGCTGTAGGAAAGATTAGAGATTGTACATTCATGTACCAGGATGGCAACTACTACATGCTAAGTTTTACCAGCTCTGGATACATTTACACTCAGCAACTGGATCAACAAAGTTTGGCGGTCCACGGAGACTTCTATGTGACCAACACCCTGGAGCTGAGTCACCAGCATATCAAGGATATTAACGGTCAAGTAGGAAATGGTGGAGTGTCCATCTACTACTCACACGCACTGCAGCTGCTCTTTTACAGTTACTCCTCCGGTAGGAGCTTCTTTTCGCCACTCACCAATGTAAATGATGGCGTGAGGGGAATATATCACCTGGACACCAATTCGGCCAGCAAATCGGCATCGAAGGGACCACTTCAGCCTCTGGTCCAATGGACAGAGGTGGCAGGACATCCAGGATTGGTTTACGCCAGCATGCAGACATCGAACAACCCAATAATATTAATGATCACCCCTGAACGGATTTACCTGCAAGAGATAAAGGCGCAGTCGGCCAAGTCGCGGATCATGGACGTTGTGGGCATCCGTCATGCGGTTGCTGGAGTGGAAAAAACCACTCTGCTGCTGCTTTGCGAGGACGGAAGCCTGAGGATCTTCTCCGCACAACCGGAACACACCAGCTTCTGGCTGTCGCCACAAGTTCAACCATTCGGTAATCAGCTATACTCGTCCACTCTGATGGTAAAGGGAGGAGTTAATGCTACTCCGAAGGCCAAGTCCAATGCTGCATCTGGGAAGTTGAGCCACCGTAAGGCGAGCCAGCAGCAGAAACAACTCACGGCTGGAGGGCAGCCCATATTCCCGATCGACTTCTTCGAGCACTGCAACATGCTGGCCGATGTAGAGTTTGGAGGCAACGATCTACTACAAATCTACAACAAGCAAAAGCTAAAGACGCGCCTCTTTTCAACGGGAATGTTTGTGGCAAGCACCCGAGCCAATGGCTTTACCCTGGAAGTGATAAACAACGATCCCAATGTGGTTATCGTGGGAATAAGGGTGCTGATAGGCACCCAGGATGTACAGCGTGCTCCGCTGTCGGTGTCCATTTTGGGGCGCACTATACCTACACCGGTGAGGCGGGCTCGCTGGTTCGACATACCACTGACCCGCGAGGAGATGTTCCAGTCGGACAAGATACTGAAAGTTGTCTTTGCCAAGTCACAGGACCCGGAACATGTCACGCTACTGGATTGCATCGAGGTGTATGGCAAGTCCAAGGAACTGGTGGGCTGGCCGGACGAAAGCGAGGAGGCCACAGCACCGGGATCGAGTGTGCCAGCTGTTTCATCCTCCCAGGCAAGTAGTGCCAATTTTGGAGAGGGATTTAACTGTATTACTCAGTTGGATCGGATGGTCAATCACCTGTTGGAGGTAATGGATTGTGCGCTGCACCTGCTGGGATCCGGAGTGCCAGCTCCCATTCGTCAAAAGGCTGTAAAGACAGCCAGTGCCCTACTGCTGCTGCCCACCCCTAATCCTGTCCAGACGCAGGCCCGCTATGTACTGGCCACTCTTTACGGCAGCAGGCCATCCTATCACACCTACAAGGATGGAGTGTTACTGCAGTTTGTCCACGGAGAACTGCAGGCAATGCAGCCTAAGCTCGAAAAACTGGAATCTCTGCAAGACATCGATCCCGAGGCCTTCTACCGCCTGATACTCCTAGTTCGTGGTATTGCAAACGCACGTCCGCAATCGCTGGCCAAGATTTGCGTGGAGAACAACTACGATATTGTGCCGTCACTCATGGGATTCGTCCTGGAGTTGCACAAGGTCACCCCGGCGCTGGATGAGCCAATGAACATTGTGAAGCGAGGCTTGTGCCAGGCGGAGACCATTGTTCATTGTCTTGTGGAGATTATGTACGGATTCGCTTTGGCCGATCCCAGCCAGGTTGGTCGCATGACCAAGTACTTCATCGATTTACTGAAGCACGATGCGAGTGTGATAAGCCACAGCGCCAAGGAGGCGTTAATCCTGTTACTGAGTCCGCGATTGAAGCGCAGGAAGGTGGCCATAGTCACACCGCCAGCTTGCTCCACACCCACTCCGTCCACCTCTGCAATGCAGGCACTGCAAGTGACGGCTGCCTCAGCTGCCAGTGACATTATCGAAGAAGCAGCTGCTGCTGCTGTGGATGTGGCAGTTGGAGGTGCAGGAATACCGGACTTAAATCCGGACGCGGAAGGAGTTGCTGGGGTTGGCGGAGTGGGTCAGCAACAGATGCTAAACCTGGAGGCCTTCATGGGTGGTGGCTTTCCCCGCTTATTGGGTCTCCCAGAAGATGCCGACGACGAGGCCATCATGGACATTGCCATCGCTTTGAGCCTTCAACAGCATGGTGGAGATGCGAACGCCTTGCAGTCCCTTCAGCAAGGGTTGGCCAACCTTCAGGGCATCCGTCAAGCTGCAGCAATGGCAGCTGCAGTGAACGCAGCGGCCAGTGTCTCCGCAGGTGGCTCCGATGATGATGAGGGTTCGAATGTGGCTACCGATGGATCGACATTGCGCACTTCACCTGCAGAGCCTGCAGGCAGTGGTGGATCAGAGAGTGGAGGCAGCGGAGTTGAGAGTATTGGCGGAACATCAGCCAGAAGCAGCAACTTTGGCGATCATGCGAATGCTTCGCCTCCGCGACAGGGCTCCGCTAAAGATGACCAGGAGCAACCCGGTCCCAGTGGAGCTGGTGGTTCCGGAGGCGTCTCCGGCCTGAGTGCCATGAGCAGCAGTGAGGACAATGAAATCAACGAAGACGATAAGCTAAGCAAGCTACACGACTTGAGGTAAGTGTAATGACTAGTATTAAATCTATTAATCTATTAAGTCTATTTATTATCAGAGCATTAATAATTTTTATCGTTTCATCTTCCTTTTAAGAATTGCTGTGCTGGAGAGCATTATCCAACATCTGGGCACCTTTGATCTGTGCAACGGCCTACAGGCCATACCCCTTATTCAGGTGATACTCATGCTGACCACCGATCTTAATGGCAACAACGAGCGGGATCAACAAGTGCTCCAAGACCTACTCAGTGCTTTAGTGGACTACGTGGAGATAGGCAAGAGAGGAGCGGCCTCAAGGGTAAGTGGTCGTTTTTTTCCTAAGTAATAAAATATAAAAGTAAACTTCCTATTGCAGATGGAAACCAAGTGTCCTGGCAATGAGGTGCGCCTGGCATTGCTTTCGCTCTTCGGAGTGATGATGGGTAAAACAAAGTCAAAGCAGACGGGAACCACTTCGCCACCGCATCAGTTTAAGGACAACAGTTCTTTTGTGGCCAGTACTACGGCCAATGTGCTCAGCAAGAGTGGAGCGTTTGTTTACGCTTTGGAGGCACTTAATACGCTATTGGCGCACTGGAAGAATGTGCTAGGAGATCCCTATGCAGCGGGTGGTGGAGTTGGAGCCTCGCAAGCAGCTCAACCCAGCGGCGGAGCTGCAGGCACTGGAGTTCAGCTACTGAAACCCATAAAACACGGTCCCAAACCCGACATATCCATTCTTATCCCGCACAACTACTTGAAGAACTACCCGGATATCTTTGAGTCATATGATGGTCTGCTCACTGAGATTATTGTGCGTTTGCCGTACCAGATTCTTCGCCTAAGTAGCGCCCATCCGGACAACTACGACAGTGGATTCTGCGAGGCTATGACTTTCACGCTCTGTGAGTACATGATGCTCAACCTGAATACTCTACTTCGACGGCAAGTAAGGAAGCTACTTATGTACATTTGCGGCAGCAAGGAGAAGTTCCGCATGTACCGCGATGGTCACTCCCTGGACGCTCATTTCAGGGTGGTCAAGCGTGTTTGCAACATTGTCAGCAGCAAGGTGAGTTCAATAATTTTTTAGTTAGTTATTTGTACAGAAAATCATGCTAGTGCTAAAAAATATTTTTTAAAATAAATACGTTGATTACTTTCGTATAGACTGGTGCTCCCTACAACGCCAATCCACCTATGCTCACTTACGATGCCCTGGTGGAGCTAACGGAACACCTGCGTACCTGCCAAGAGATCAGCCAGATGCGCACTGGCAACTGGCAGAAGTTCTGCGTGGTCCATGAAGATGCGCTGGCCATGCTGATGGAGATTGCCTGCTACCAGTTGGACGACGGCGTGTCCCCCATTATTATCCAATTGCTGCAAGCGGCTGTTTGCAACTTACCTGCACCCAACGGATCGAAACAGCCGCAGCCGCTGCCCTCCACCTCGTCTTCATCCGGAAAATTGCGGAGCGATCGGGAGAAGAGCGAGGACACAGATGCCTATTACTCCAAGTTTGATCCCGCCCAGTGTGGAACATTTGTGCACCAGATCTTTAGGTACGCGTGTGATGCATTGATCATACGCTTTGTGAGAATCTTCCTGCTGGAGAACAACATCAGCCAGCTGAGATGGCAGGCCCACTCTTTTATGACCGGACTGTTTGAGCATGCCAACGAGCGTCAGCGGGAGAAGCTGCTGAACATATTCTGGAATCTGTGGCCCTTGGTGCCAACTTACGGCAGGAGGACGCAGCAGTTTGTCGACCTACTGGGCTATCTTACGCTGAGCACCAGGAGCATCACGGATCGGCTGCCTGAGTTTGTCTCCCGGGCTGTGGATGTCCTTCGGCAGCAGAACGAGCTGCTCTGTAAGCATCCCAATGCTCCGATATACACCACCTTGGAATCCATACTGCAAGTGAATGGCTACTACCTGGAATCGGAGCCGTGTTTGGTGTGCAACAATCCAGAGGTTCCAATGGCCATCATTAAGTTGCCATCGGTCAAGTCAGACTCAAAGTACACCACAACCACTATGATTTACAAGCTGGTGCAATGCCATACTATCTCCAAGTTAATCGTGAGGATTGCCGACTTAAAGCGAACAAAGATGGTGAGGACCATCAATGTATACTACAACAACCGCAGTGTTCAGGCGGTTGTGGAGCTAAAGAATCGTCCAGCTCTGTGGCACAAGGCTCGCTCCGTATCCCTACAATCGGCACAAACCGAATTGAAGATCGACTTTCCACTCCCGATCACTGCCTGTAATCTGATGATTGAGTTTGCTGATTTCTTCGAAACTATGAGTGGATCGAGTGAGAATCTGCAGTGCCCAAGATGCAGTGCAGCAGTGCCGGCATATCCAGGTGTCTGTGGAAATTGCGGCGAGAACGTGTTCCAATGTCACAAATGTCGGGCCATCAACTACGACGAGAAGGATCCGTTCTTGTGCCACTCGTGTGGTTTCTGCAAGTACGCCAAGTTCGACTTCAGCATGTATGCCCGCGTTTGCTGCGCCGTTGATCCCATAGAATCTGCAGAGGATCGGGTGAAGACCGTTTCACTAATACACAGCTCACTGGAACGAGCGGATCGGATTTATCGTCAGCTGTTGACCAACAAGCAAATGCTAGAGCTGCTTATCCAGAAGGTGGCTGAGCACCGAAGCAGTGATCGCATGGTGGAGGACAACATGGCCAGCGTCCACAGCACCTCGCAGGTGAATAAGATCATACAGCTACTCGCCCAAAAATACTGCGTGGAGTCGCGCACTAGTTTTGAGGAGCTCAGCAAAATCGTTCAGAAGGTCAAGGCGTGTCGCAGGTATGTTTAAAAAAAACTTCCTTTTGTTGCAAAAAAAAATCCCTTTTTTACTTTTGGTAGAACTATGTTTAATCATTTTATAATAAGATAGCTAAAATTTGTCAAAAAAATAATTTTAAATATACTAAATTTTCAGCGAACTGGTGGCGTATGATCGTCAGCAGCAGGATCAGCCACCGGTTAATCCGGGTTTGACTTCCGGATCCGAGAATCCTTCCCCAAATCGCTGCTATGGCTGTGCCCTGGCCTCAACGGAGCAGTGCCTGACCCTTCTCCGGGCCATGGCCTTCAACTACGATTGCCGCGTGGGCTTGTACAGTCAGGGACTTGTAAGTGAGCTGGCGGAGCACAACCTGCGCCGAGGCACTCCTCAGATCCAGGAGGAGGTGCGCAACCTTCTGGTTGTGCTGACCAAGGACAACGCCGAGGCATGCATGCACCTGTTGCAGCTTGTGACTACGCGGGTTAAGAATGCGCTAATGGGATCGATTCCCCTGATCAGCTTGGAGGCAGCTGTGCACCAGGAGATGACGCTGCTGGAAGTGCTTTTAGGCCAGGACGATGTCTGCTGGGAGTACAAGCTGAAGGTCATCTTTGAGCTGTTCATCAGCAACTGCAAGTGAGTTAAAGCAACACAAATTTTTAAATGACGCTTAAAATATCGCAATATATTTTTCAAATGATACTGTTCAGCCTCACTAAACATTATATACTAACAACATATAAATAAATAACCAATTGTTTTCCCATTAGGCTGCCTCGTGGTCCAGTGACATCGGTGCTGCATCCCTGCTTGCGCATCATGCAGAATCTCATTTGTCCGGTGCTGCCGAGCAGCAAACCTAACCAGAAGGTTACCACCACAGATCTTTGCAGCATGAAGCTTCTCGAGGGCAACACGGTGGACTACCGGGCCTGGCTCAATTCAGATCGCAATCACGAGTACGCAGCGTGGAGCAGTCGGATGCCCACCAACAGCCAAGCAAAGCAAAAGAAAGCCAAGGAACAGGCTTCTTCAGCAGCGGGAACAGGTGGTTCAGCAGCACCAGAAGCGCCTCCAAAGACCAGACGAGAAGTGCGGGCCGCTTTCCTGAGCGAAAAGTACGGGAAACGGTGGCGAGAACGGGTGCTAGACAAGCAGCGAGTGATTAAGCCGCTAGTTTTCAATGCCAAGTGGATCCAGCCGTTGCTCTTCAACCCGAACTCCCGATTTGGACGCCAATTGGCCTGTTCCTTGCTAAGCAGCTTAAGCAGGACAAACGAACGGAGGCAGCAGGCTCTAAACATGCTGACATCCTTCCTAAAGCACGTGGGCGAAGCGGGCGAGGCCAGTGCCGAGTACTTGATGCTCTACAAGAGCATGGCTACAGAGCAACCTTGGCTGCAGTATTTGGTGCTTAAAGGAGTACTTGGTCAAATCTCACAGCTTTTGGCAATTGAAATAAGCAAAGTGCACCGAATGGAGGAGCACTCGCTCTCCTCAGATTTATCTTTAGGCTACGCTCTTCGGCAGTATGTGGAGCTGTTGTGGTTACTCCTCGAGTGTCCAAACATTCGCAGAACCTACAAGACCCGCATGCTGGGTCCTGTCCTAGAAAGTTATTTGGCCCTAAGAAGCTTGGTTGTGCAGCGAACACGACTCATCGATGACGCCCAGGAGAAGCTGCTCGAGATGCTAGAAGACATGACCAGCGGTACCGAGGAGGAGACACGTGCCTTCATGGAAATCCTCATAGACACCGTGGAGAAGACTCGCATGAACGACATCAAAACACCAGTGTTTATCTTCGAACGGTTGTACTCCATAATACATCCCGAGGAGCACGACGAAAGCGAGTTCTACATGACGTTGGAGAAAGATCCACAGCAGGAAGACTTCCTGCAGGGCCGCATGCTGGGTAACCCGTATCCCTCCAGTGAAATGGGATTGGGACCTCTAATGCGCGATGTTAAAAACAAGATCTGCACGGACTGCGAACTTATTGCCCTCCTGGAGGATGACAACGGTATGGAACTGCTGGTAAACAACAAGATCATCAGCCTGGACCTGCCGGTTAAGGACGTGTACAAAAAGGTTTGGTTGGCCGAAGGAGGCGATAGAGATGCCATGAGGATCGTTTATCGCATGCGGGGCCTTCTGGGCGACGCCACCGAAGAATTTGTTGAGACGCTGAACAACAAGAGCCAGGAGCAGGTGGACACCGAGCAGCTTTATCGCATGGCCAACGTGCTGGCCGATTGCAACGGACTACGTGTAATGCTCGACAGGATTGGCAGCTTGCAGCGTATCTCGCGCAATCGAGAACTCATCCAGGTGCTGCTCAAGTTGTTCCTCATCTGCGTGAAAGTGCGTCGCTGCCAAGAGGTGCTATGCCAGCCGGAAATCGGAGCCATTAACACATTGCTCAAGGTGCTGCAAATGTGTCTTCAGTCGGACAACGATTCGATCCAGTCGGCGGTTACCGAGCAGCTGCTGGAGATCATGGAAACAATCCTCTCGAAAGCGGCCAGCGATACATTGGATTCGTTCCTGCAGTTCTCACTGACATTCGGTGGACCGGAGTATGTGAGCGCCTTAATATCTTGCACTGACTGCCCGAACGTTAGGAACAATCCCTCTGTGTTGCGCCACCTCATCCGTGTTTTGGCTGCGCTAGTCTATGGCAACGAGGTTAAGATGGCCCTACTTTGCGAGCATTTCAAGGTAAGTACAAAGAAATCCTGCTTGGTTTTTTGTTTTTACAATTTTATTAGTTCTCTTGAAAAAACTATTTACAAGGCCCAATAACGGCTTTCATAATATTAAAAAAGTCCACAAAAATTAATAGTTACAATTAATAAGCTAAAACAAAACTATTTATTACCATCTTCTCTTTTAGGACACTCTGAGCTTCAAGCGCTTTGACAACGAGCGCACACCCGAAGAAGAGTTTAAGCTTGAACTCTTCTGCGTGTTGACTAACCAAATCGAGCACAATTGCATTGGAGGCACCCTCAAGGACTACATTGTAAGTCTGGGCATAGTAGAGCGATCGCTGGCCTACATCACCGAGCATGCACCCTGTGTAAAGCCGACGCTTCTGCGCACCGACTCCGATGAGCTGAAGGAGTTCATCTCGCGGCCAAGCTTAAAGTACATACTCCGCTTCCTCACCGGCCTCTCAAATCACCATGAGGCCACCCAGGTGGCCATCAGTAAGGACATTATACCCATCATTCATCGCCTGGAGCAAGTGTCTAGCGATGAGCACGTGGGCAGTCTGGCCGAAAACCTTCTGGAAGCGCTTTCCACGGATGCGGCGACAGCAGCGAGGGTGCAACAAGTGCGGGATTTCACCCGGGCAGAAAAGAAGCGATTGGCCATGGCTACGCGAGAGAAGCAGCTCGACGCATTGGGAATGCGCACGAACGAGAAGGGCCAGGTGACTGCCAAGGGATCCATATTGCAGAAGATCGAAAAGCTACGCGACGAGACTGGTCTGACGTGCTTTATCTGCCGCGAAGGCTACGCCTGCCAGCCGGACAAGGTGCTGGGCATCTACACGTTCACTAAGCGCTGCAACGTGGAGGAGTTCGAGCTGAAGTCGAGGAAGACCATTGGCTACACCACGGTCACCCACTTCAATGTGGTCCACGTTGACTGCCACACATCGGCCATTCGATTGACTCGAGGCAGGGATGAGTGGGAGCGAGCTAGCTTGCAGAATGCCAACACCAGGTGTAATGGCCTGCTGCCCCTTTGGGGTCCCGCCGTTGGAGAGGCTGCCTTCTCCGCCTGCATGACCCGGCACAGTAGCTACATGCAGGAAAGCACCCAGCGCTGCGACATTTCCTACCCAAGCAGCGTGCACGACCTGAAGCTACTGCTAGTGCGATTCGCTTGGGAGCGCAGTTTTCACGATGATGCGGGTGGTGGGGGTCCGCAGTCGAACATGCACTTTGTGCCCTACCTGCTTTTCTACGCGGTCTATCTGTTGCTCTCCTCTCGGACTGCGGCCAGGGATAGCAAGACTTTGCTAACTTACCTGCAAGCAGCGCCCAGCGAGAAGTGGCTGGAATCTGGCTACGAGGTTGATGGTCCTCTGTACATGGCCACCGTTTCGCTATCGCTACATAGTCGTGAGCTGTGGAACAAGCACAAGCTGGCGCATCTGAAGCGGATGGTAGCTGTGGCTCAGGCGAGGCACATCTCGCCATCGGTGTTGTGTAAGGCTCTATTAGCTCCTGCAGATCGACAGGCCAAAGACTACAGCGTTTACAAGCCCTTCCTTATGATGTGGGCCCTGGTGGACTTGATCTACAACAACCTGTTCAAAACAGTAAGCACGCCCAAGGAGGAGGATTGGCCGATTTCCCTGTTCGATTACCTTCGCAAAAATGACGAGGCTTTGTTGAAGTCCACGGACAGCATTCTGCAGACTTTGACGGACGAGTTTCTGCCGTGCACTTCCTTCGTAGAGTTCTGCGATGTTGCAGGTAGGTTTCACTAATACCTTTTCTCTTAAATTCGGTGTTAAATTATTTATTTTAAATCCTAGGACTTTTACATCTCATCGAGCAGCCGGACAGCTTTATAGAAGAACTTCTTTCAACCCTGCCTTCAACCACAAGCTCTAGTTAAAATACAATCGTTGTCTTTAACCATATAAACCGTAGATATCGAAGCAATGGCTTGCTTATATATTAACATACTACATAAATACATATTTATCACTTTAAAATATTCAATCAATAAAAATTAATCGTTTGCACATTGAATATTAATTTGTTCAGCTTGTTATTTTTATTGGGAAATGAAAAGTCCAGATCCAGGTGTTGATAATTTTTTAGGTTAATAGACTTATGTTTACAGCAAAAAATTAAAAATATAAATAATGAAAAAAATAAATCATTTACCTTTTGCAGAACCCCCCACTCTTGTACATGTAAAATACATATAATTGTATGTATTTATGTCAAACTCCCGCTAGGTGGCGTATGTATGGCAAATTGCCACCAGATGGCGCACTTACAACAGCCATTAGGAGGCCGAAAGTGTCCAATTTTAATACATTTATTTTAACAACAATTATTTTCTCTTCTACCGAAACCAACAAAGTAAAATAAAAAATGTGTGTTCAACTTTGTAAAAAGTGGTTTTAGTAAGCTTTTTTTCTAAATTTTTAGTCTAAATTTTTAACTTTGAAAAAATACATTTCGCTTCATATCTTCCAAGCTAAAATAAATTAAGCTAAAAAACTTTGTGAGGATGTTTTAGATAGTTCGAAAATGATTTAAATAAATAAAAAAAATTAACTTTTTTTGACAGCCTAAATAAGGGTTCTCCCCTAAAAGGATTTTAAAATTTGGTTTAAATGTTAAATGACTTTTAAAGCAAACACTTCTATACATATATCGTCTAATTTTACCGTCCTTTGATACTTGGATGCCATGACAGATTAATTGGAATCGACCAAATCAGCTGTCACGAGGGAGAACGTCAGACTACCTTATTTTCGGAGCAAAGGCACATCTAATCACAGGGACACTTTGACAATAATTCAAAACACAATGAACTGGACGGGTGCAACAATTGTCGGAATGGAACCAGCCAACCGATAATGCCACGCATCTTTAATTAGTTTAGCAGCAGGACGTGTTGGGGCTAAAAGGAGCATTTAATGTCTGACAGGCAGAAGGTCCTTGTTCGTCTACTCCTTCTCCTACCACTTGATTACTTGTCCCCAACTTGGACGTGTCTTGTCTTGTGGTTACGCATTGCTCTTGAATCCATTCGGAGCTAGCTGGACAAGGGCCTTTATATAATGAAATGCAATGCACGCCTCGATGGGCAAATTCAAACCAAAGCTATTGTCTGCGGGTATTCCATAGCTGAGGTCGAGCAGATGCTGGCAAAACTGGTCCTGACAGGACAACTAGGACTATTGTTAAAGGGCGCACACTCATTTAGAAGGTCAAAAAATTATATCTCATCAACAAGTTTCATATCATATTTTCATAATAGTTTTAAAGATATAAAGCAAAAAGTCGGCCGCTTTACGGTTGGCAGGTACTGGTGTTCAATACCATTTTTCTCCACCTTTAATATGTACAATTTATTTGATTGTGGTAAATATTCAAAACTAAGTACTCAGCCAAGAGAAATTAAAGATATATAAGCTATAGTTTATTATTTTCAATATTTTTAAAAATTTCTTCTGCGCTGAACATACAAATTGTGAAAACATATTTTTTTAAACATTTTAAATACTTGTTGCTAAAAAATAACTTCTTCTTAATCAAAAACAACATTTTTTAACTCTTTTTCTTAATTTTTGTTTGATTTGGGCGAAGACAACTCAAAGGTTTTGTAACAAAATTTATTTCATTTTTTAGTGGAATGTTAGTGTTAGTTTTTTAGTGGTACGTTGCGCATAAGTACAACTGATCAAAGTTAGTGAGCAAATGAATAAAATCAAATAACTGAAGAAGTGAGCAAATGAACAAGTGAATGAGCAATGTGAGTGAGTTAACTCCCCCACTAAAAAGTGAGCAAATGATTTTGTTCACTGAAAAAAAACAATGTTTACCCAACCTTTAAATCAGAAAAATTTGTCTAAGGAAAATTTTCCCTAAAAGTATCCGTTTATAGGGGAACGGGGCAAGGGGCAGAACGGGATGAAATTAATAATTGTTCCACACTGTCGCTTTATCTATTGAAATTTACATCAAAATAGTTTTACATCATATGCGACATTTTGCAAGTGAAACCGGCACAATTATTGCGTCAGCATATTTTTTGCAGCATATATGGTGTGCATTCCGGCTGAATTGTAACTTTCGAGATTTTGCATAACTAAGTAAGTAATATTTGTTTATATTTTATAAATATTGGGTTCATTCCAAGATATAATCGGGGGTGCCACAGAAACCGTTCCGCCCGAATTCCAACCGAATGTCCAACCCCTTCTCTATGTAAATTCCAACCCTCTTCGGGAGGAACGGTTTCTATGGCACCCCCGAATATGTTGTTTCAGCTTTACATCGCATATTTCTTTTTTTCATTCCATGCACTAGTTTTTTTTTTATAAGGGTTAATCAAAAAAGTGTTCCCGGGGGCAAAACGGGCGGGGCATAACGGGGCACAATCTTTTGCAGTAAGCAAACTCAAGATGTGATTATGACGATGAAGGCTTTTATTTATGTACTTGTTTTGAAATTTCAATTTATTCATTTTCGACGACTATTATCACAAATCTGCAGAACAATTTTTTTAAACAAAATCAACAAAAATTAATTAATAATTAATTAATTAATATTTTATCACTATTTTATCACTTTTTCATATTTTACAATAATAAAAAAATTTGACAACAACTGACTGTCTTATTTATTAACAATAAAAACATTTAATGCAAATATTCGCAACTTAAATTAATTTTATAACAAAGAGAAAGAAGTATCCCGTTATGCCCCGTGCTCGGGGCATAATGGGATGAAAAACCTTTTTTCTAAATCGTCAAAAAATATAATTCAATCACATGATTTTTGATGTTCTAAAACTGTTTTCATTATAATATGAGTTAATGAAGATTCCTAGAAAAAGAAATGCACAAAAATAGCATGTTTTGTATGTGAAAAAAAATCATAACTGAAAATTGCCCCGTTATGCCCCATGTTCCCCTATGGTTAATTTTTTCTAAAATTGAAGGCAATTTGCTTTTAAAAACTTGTTAAATGAAATGTAGGGTTTATTACTAGGTGTTGCTATGGTTTTTTGGTGCCAACGTTGGTTGCATGTTGCAAGATAATTCCTCGGTCCCAGTTGCAGGAGCAACTCATGGCAAAGCATGGTTTGAGTGAAAAGTGAAAACTGTTGCAGGGTGTGGTGAAAATTTCATGGTAATATTTCCCCTTATGTTGCAAACACTTCAAGCAGCAACATGAACGGAAATAATTTAAAATTGGTTTGGCTTTCCAAAAAACGATGTTTTCTTTTTTTATTCCAAATATTTAATAACGCATTAGTTTTATAAAAAAGTTTCTGTAACCAAACCTTGTAAAATTAGCTGTGAACTGGGAAATACTTAATCGAAACGAAGATCATGGCAACATGAGGCGCTGTTTACTTTTGGACACATTTGAACACTGTTGCAGGGTGTAGGAAAAAAATGATGATGATATGATTTCACCAAATGTTGCAACATTTTAAGTAGCAACATTAATGAGCAACATGAAAATATAGTTTGGCTATTGAAACGATTTTCTATTTTTAATTCCAAAAGTTTTTATAATGCATTCGTTTTATTAGAAAATGTTCTGTAACCAAATCTCGAAGATGCTGGCAAGATGAGCCCCTAATTACTTTAGTACACATTTGAAAACTGTTTACTCAAGGGGTCAAGTCGGTGGCAACACAAGGGAAAATTTGCTCTCGATATCCAACTTAAGATGCTGCCAATAGTATGTTGCTTGTTGTAACCAAATCTTGTGAAGTTGGATGTGAACTGAAAAAACGTGAAAACGAAGATGCTGGCAACATGACGCAACAATGACTTTTGGCCACATTCAAAAACTGTTGCAGGGTGTGGTAAAAATGTGTTGGTAACATTTCCCCTCAATGTTGCAATATTTTAAGGTGCAACATGAACAAGTGTTCCTGGTAGCTTTATTCCGCTCGGAAATAAATTCAAAAAAATAGTTTTGGCTGTTGAAACGATTTGTCCTTTTTAATTCGAAATATTTAATAATGCAAATGTTTTTATAAAAAAATGTCTCTAACCAAGTCTTATGAAATTAGCTGTGAACGAAGATTCTGGGCAACATGAAGCCATAGATACTTTTAGCCATATTTGAAAACTGTTGACGCAAGAAGTTGGTGGCAACACAAAGGAAAAGTGGCTGTCAACATCCAACTTAAGATGCTGCCAATGGTTTGTTGCTTGTTGTAACAAAAAAATGCTGGCAACTAGGCTCGAGTTACTTTTGGCCACATTTGAAAACTGTTGTGGTAAAAATCTGATGGTAAAATTTCCCCTTAATGTTGCAACATTGACGAGTGGACGAGGAAATACATTGAAGAAATTGTTTGGCTGTTGAAACGAATGGTAACGTAATATTTAATATTACGTTCATTTAATAAAAAAATGTTCTTTACTGACATCACAAAAACAAAGATGCTGGCAACATGAAGCCATAGTTACTTTTAGCCATATTTGAAAACTGTTGACGCAAGAAGTTGCTGTCGACATGCAACTTAAGATGCTGCCAGTGGTATGTTGCTCCCAACATCTAAGAAGAGTGGTTGAGTGTGTGTCAAACCAAGTTTGTTGGGAACTCGGTTCGGGTTCGAGTCAAAACAGTTAAGAACCTTATCCCACCTTTTACCTGACAAATGGGTTTTGTTGATGCTGAGACTTTTTTCTCTTGCTTTTTAATGCGCTTAAAGTTTTTGGTTAAGAAATCCGGGCGATGTTGGGGGTCGAGTGAGCGATAAAAATGTGACTTTGTCAACGCTTTCTTTTGTGATCACATTCAAATCAATATCTTAACATATTTTTCGCATAGATTGGATTTATTTTCCCAGGTTAAGCCTATTAACGATTTATGCTTTCGTTGTCTAAAAACGTCAAAATAATCGAAAGCTTTGAAGTTATTTCGTAAGTGCATCTGAGCTTATTGCACTCAAAAAATGTACAGAGTTTATACAGGTAAAACCCAATTTCTTTTGCAGTATTTGTATGTATTTTATTGGGTAATTAACAGGGAAAACAACAAAAGAGTTAAGTGAAACTACTTGTTTAACACAAAATCAGGCCACATTGATATTCAATTTGGAAAATGTTGGCCCAGTTTGGGACAACCGAGAGTCCTAGTCACAATTAAAAGGCTATTGTTGCCCGTCATTAGTGACGTAAACACATTTGCATACAAAATTGCAGAGATTTTTACAATACCTATTTTTCACCAATTTTGACACGCTTAAGCAATTATAATAATTATGTGTCCATCCAGCTTTAAAAGTACTGAAAATAGTGGTGTTCATATCTTTACAACAATAACGTTGCTGTTGTTTTTTTCTGTTTCCGCTGTTGTTTAATCGGCTTGTAAATGACGAGGCTAATAGTTGGCTACATAAAATGGCTGTAATTTTTTGTTTTAATTTATACGCTTTATTTATACCCTTTAAACAGGTTAATTTGGACTTTTTTCTTTATTAACACCAACAATTTAGTGTGGATACATTTCTTAAATTCAATTTTTATAATGTTTTAAATTCAATGATACCAATTGGCAAAACAAGTTTAGAAAGACTACATTTTTTTTATTTTTTATTACAACAGAGGAATTAAATTAAATATAGAGCATATTTTCTTTAACAAACTAAAAAAAAATGAAGAAATTCCTTAGTATAATAGTTAATTTTATTTTTTAAAGATTGGTTTAAATACTTAAAATTATTTACAGTTTTTTTTGGGGTTTTTTAAATTAGAGCTGAGGCTACCAAGCTACAAATATGTAATGAAGGACTTAAGTTTAAACGATGAGAGTACATGCAAGCCTTACGACGGGTAAATGTGTATTATTCAGTCTCAACTTTTTATATTCTCCGCCTGGTCCCATACCCCCTTTCCCTTGACTACGGCAATTCAATTTCATGGCTCTGTGCGTAGGACAATTTGCCCACTGTGCAAGTGCTAAATAGTTGACCGAATGGTAGGCCCCACACTCAGTTACATCCAATCGTGGATGCAAACACACATACTTACAACCGTACAGTCGGCAAACAAATGAACTGGAGCGTTGATAGCCTCTGTTCCATGGACCCGGGCTCAGGATCCGTAGCCGACATGTAAGTTCTCCGAAACATAATGAAAACTTTTCGATCGAATGCACTTTGCCGGCCTTACATTGAACGGTTAAATGTTCGTGACTGCTGCTGAAGTTGCTGCCCCAATGAAAACATATAATCGTTCGCATGGTTCCGGATGTGCAGCAGCACCAAATAGAGCAGCAAATGCAACAACATTCATTTAACAAATGTGTGGCGGTTGCGTTTTAAAGTTAATGTTATTTTAGCAAAGGATTAAATACTGAGATGTAGTCGTAAGTTTACAAAAAAAATTTAAATCATAACACCGATTAGAACGCCACTTATTACCTAAATACTTTGAAACTTAGCAATACAGGCTTGCATATTTCAGATTAAAAGTAAAAGCAGCTAATTGATTTTGCCATCAACAACATCTTATGAAATAATCATTTGTTTTTTAGCTTTAAACTCTTTGTTAATAAAAAAAGGAACAAAGAAACAAAAAAAAAAAAAAAGGCGAGCCTAGGGCTTCAGTAGCTACACCTCTCTCTCTCATTGTTGCATTTAGTTTTATCTATATATTTATTGATATTATCCAATCACTAAATTTGTTAAACAAAGAATACCTTATCAAGATTAAACTTATTAAAATCCATAAAAATTACCTTTCTAGTCCGTTAAATTACCTTTCTTCAAAATAAAGTAATCCAGCACGAAATAAAGAACCAAAAATTGTATAGAAATTACACGCTCTGTTAGTTCCAGCCGAATAGAAACCCTTTGTAATAATTATATGCACAGTGTAAACAATCGAAAGGGGCTAAGATGATGAGTAGCCAGAAATTATCAAATAACGTTTAATTATAATGGGCATAAGAACGCAGGCACCACCGAACAATGCTGACCAATGACCATGACCAATTAAAATTTTCTACCTGACCACAGCGACATGGATATGCCGAACCAGACCCAAACACTTTACCAAATCAACGCCCAGGACCGGACCGCCAGCGTTGGATGGATGGATGGGAACATATTGCCCTTATCACCTGTGGACACACTTAGACCTGTGGAATGAAAATGTTTTCACCATTTAACCAGTTCGAGTGGAGAAGGGCTCGGAGTCCCTGCTTTAGACAATTAAGATTTAGATACGCAAGCACGAAAGGTCAGTTGTTGGGCTTGACTCAAACGAAATTGAAATAAATAGGCCCGAGTATTGTTTTTTTCGTTTGTGTGCATATTAAATAAATTACAAATACAACAAAAGCCTTAGCCTCAGCCCTTTTAACCCAATAAAATTTGACTAATTGCCCAGTGGTGTCGGAGTTTTTGTGGTATTGCAACTCACTTCATCAGAAACAATTCAGCTTGTCGATTGGTAACAATATTCAGTTCAAATGCAGGCAGCTTACAAGAAAACTGCATTAAGAACCATCTCTAGTCGCAAAAGCCCATGTAAAATGGAAATTTGTTGACTTAGCTGTATGCTGTGCTCGTGTGAGGTAATTAAAAATAAAGAAAATAAAAATGAATAACTCTTTGTGGGGTCACAAGACTTTGGGTTATTTAAATTTATTCTTTGATTCCATAATTAATTGTTGGTGAGATGAAAAATCGTGTTCTTCTTGGGGTTTGGTTTGACCAAGAAATATTTGGTTCTGACAAGTATTAAAGGAAAGTTGTTAAATTAGAACCCTAAACTTTTTTTGAAAATGATTTGTTTATTTTTTAACCTTTGTTTCGAAGTCCTTGTTATGCGTTATCTCTCTCCTAGTTAAGTATCATATAAAATGGGCGTAGCATTTTACGGGAATCTCTTGGGTTTTATTTACGCACATTTTGTGGAGCCATAAGAAACACTTTTAACTTGCCGGTCCTTTTCTCAGTCTCTCACTCACTCGACACTTACCCAAATTGCCTACTAAACAATTTATCTCAATGCTCGAGCAAACATTTGCACAGCCAAGAAAATCAATCCCAATTCCAGAGACAAAATATCCAAGAGAACTAGTGCGTTTGAGGTTTACGACCAATGTCGGCCGTAATCAAATATAATTTTTAACTATTTACGAGAACATTGCCGCACATTTCCCATATAAATTATTAACATTAATGCCCGGCACGGGTCAGGGCTAATGCAAAAACACAAAGTGGGACGACACTGTGTATTGTGGCCAACTGTGGAAGAGAATAGGAAAACAGCAAAGAAAAAACAACAGACTGGAATAAATAATAGGGGCCCATAAGCGAAATGAAAGTTCCCTTTCCGCAGCCACACAGCCCCCAGTAATTGAGTGATCATAAATATGTGAACATCGGCTTTTCCAATGAGCCATGGCAAAACCTTAGCCGCCACCGCCCCCTTTGCGTTTTGCGGCCCAAAAGAAAAGATTAGCTCTTGCCTGATGGGGAGATTTCTAAGCCCGAAAGGCAGTTCCCCATACAAATGAGGGCTTGACTAATGCACTATGTTAATGGGTGTAACCAATGCTTGGGGGCAGTCTGTAGTCCCAGGGACACCAAAGAAACAAAAGTCAACACTTTGCTTATGAATATTTCAGGGGGCATGTTGGCAGTGCAATTTGGCAGTAGTTTTTATGTCGTTGGCTCTTGGCTCTGTTGCTAATTCCATCCTAGTCCATTTTGTGCGGTTGGAATTGATATTATTAAATTTGTTTTTGATCGAAACCTGGAGCAACTAATAATTATAATTTTCTAGAAAAAAAATGTAGTTTTTCTTGATCAAAAATTAAAAAAACTAAGCCAACTTGAGCTTAGTTTACTACACAAAAAATGTATGCAAGTTTATTTATAAAAAAAAATGAAAGCAATTTCGATTCTATGAGATTTTTTTTTTATTATACCCACTTAAAATTTATTTACTCAGACCTTTTTAAATATAAGATTTTCAATATGCTGTTAGTGGACTGCAATAAGAGCGATAGAATACCTAATCACCATTCATATTGTGAATGCAATGGAAAATATTGCTAATCTCCAGCCACAAACGACGTACTCAAGCAGCTTCAATCTCGGCTCAACTCATTTCCTAATCAATTAAATATTCCGATTTCAATGGCCAAAGCCTGTGCAAATGAATGGAATTGGAGGTTGGGCAGAGTGGAGGCTTGGACGAAATCTGGGTTCATCCTGAGATGCGCCGCACTCTGCATCCTTTTGTGATTTCGTAATTACGTTTAATGAATTCAGCGAAATGAAATTGAAAGACCGTTGCAAAGAATTCTAAGAAAATTTCGCTTCCTCTTCTTCTATTAGCCCTCCAACTTTTCCTTCATTTTGTCCTTTTTTTTCGTTTTCACAGTAAGCTGCAATTTAGGCTTTTGTCCCTGTCGTTTTTCATCTTCAAGTCTGCAGGGCAACAGAGTTGTGGGCGTTGGGCTTATGCAAATTTCATTGGGAAATTTTTTGGATGGCAAATCCATTTTTATGTATGGGTCACACAAAGCCAATTAAACACTTTGGGCCATCGATTTTGCACAGCCACGAGGCTTCAGCTCCTGGAGAGCCATTTTGCCATTTCGCCAGCTGCCTGGCTCGGGCTTTGCAAGTGTTTTAAGCACATTTTGGGTAATTGACATTTTGACATCAATTACCGCACTTCCAGGACTTGTACTTGTACTCGACTTGAAGTTGTTGTTTTGGTCGGGAAAGGGTTGAGTGCCCCTCACGAGCACATCCAGGCGAAAAACCTCCGGAAAACTGCTGCCAGTGTCAAGCTTTTGAAAATGTTTACAGCACGCTTAAGGACCTGTGAACAGGTGTCTTGACTTTAATGGTTCGAAACTCAATGGGTTTGCTAGTTAATCTGTCTAACGTAAAGATAGGAATAAGTTTATATATATTTGAATTTAAGTTTTTGGAATGAAATTCAAGGACGTTAATACTTAAGAAGTCCAGCAATGTTTAAAAATACTATCTTTTAAGTCATATACGGATTTATTTAAAATTCATTTTTATTTATTTAACCAAAATTAAAGTACATTGCAAGCTTAGCCAAAACCTTGTTTGTATAAGCTTTGAAAAAATGTTATATTCATATTAATTTTGTTTTACCTCGTTCTTTCTATGAATTAAAAAATTTTGAAATTAATCAAGCCAAAATACTTAATTTTTGTATAATTTCAGATAAGTCAGTAAAGGGTTAGGCTGCTTTAAGGGATCAATAAAAATAAGGTGGCAGGAACTTAAAAACAGAGAAACCATAAATTTCAAATAAACTTTAAGTGGTGATTAACAGGTACAATCAGGTAATAAAAAACTATCAGCAAGGAAACAAAATATTTAAATTTACTGGCTTTAAGTAACTTTAAAATGCATCTCATCAACCATTGGGATAAAACATCTTTTTGGCCCCTTACTCAGAGACATTCGGAGTCCCCAGGCCCGGCGTCCAAGTGGCGCCTCTTGAATTGGCTGCTCTTTTGGGGCATTTGCTTTGGCGCTATCCGAACTGGGAAATGTCAGTGCGAGCTCAATGCGCCAGACTGTCAGGCTGCCAAAATACAAAAGCGGGCCAAGCAGCTAAACATATATTGAAATTGCAGCTCACCAGCGGCATCGACAACAACTACAAGTTTTTGCAACAAAGAAAATCCCATTGAATTTTTACACCCAGCAGCTAGCGAGGGCCAGGAGGGAAATAATAAAATAAAGTCAAGAATCCAATGCTCCTCCTTGCCCTTCTCTTGTTTTACCCAGTTTGCAAGCATTTTCAAGTCATTTTAGTAATGGAATGACTTTTGAATATTTGAAGAGCTCTTTCGCTGCATGGCAACTTCGCTCCGAATTTTTCGACTTCACATACTGCTGATTTTTCAGTCGGAAACTCTCGCTTTGAAATTTTCATGAACACTGGTGTCGACATTTCACATCCTGTTCTTTTTTGTTTTAATTTTGAAACTTTTCCCCAGTGCCTGCCGCTGTATTGTTTTCAATTTGCTTGGGTATAAAGTCATGTATCTTTTGTAGGTATATTAAAAGTCAGCCTCAGTTGAGTTTGTATCTTTGTATGCTTAGAAGTATAGCTTACAATGCATTTAAATGGTGCATTCAAAAGTCAATTTAAATTTCAGCAAATATTTAAAAGAGATAACAAAATCAAAAGTCAAGAGAAAACTAAACAATGCAAACCAAAAGTGTATCGTTTTAAATAATTTTTTTACGTTTTTTATACATATGTTTTCAATTTGATTGTTGATTAGGATAGTCGGTGTCAGCTCGAAACATCCTCGAGATTGTACATAAGAATACAATTAAAGTGCAAAAATGTCTCCCACTTTATCAATATCATTTGACCAACAATTAGAAATTAACTAAGGAAAACAAGTTCAAAATTAGGAGAAGAAGATGAGTGCAACAAAACAATGGAATGTTTCAGAAATTAAATTATCACCAAATTTGTTTGCAAAATTCTTGAAAGTAAAGATTTGTTTTAGAGTTAAATCTTAAAGCTTTGTTGCCGCTGTGTTTATAAACTCCTTATGGAACAACTGTGAAACACATTTAAATCCAAGTAAAGACTCAATCTTCAATTGAAATTCCTGCACATTTCCGACACGCTTAAGCTTTATATTAAATTGCTAACATTTTGTCACCAGCACTTGACCAATAAAACCAACAATCAACAGTCAACCGAGGACAACAAGCCGAAAAATACGGAAAAAATTGTAATAACCACGTAGACATAAAGATTGCTATCGCCACACATCTAGGGCCACGGACAAGGTCCGAAACGAATTTTTGGCTTTCCCCCTTCTGGGCCATTCCATTCCTCGTCGCTGCGGCTGTAATCTTTTGTTATGTGACCAATAAAGTAGGCGGCAGTTGGCCCCCGAGCGGTGGCTGGCCAAATAAAAACGCAGCCACATCGGATCACATTGGTCCAGGATGGGGGGCGTGGCCAAGGAGGTGGGCTTGGGGTACGAAGGCGTACAAAATTGGTACGTAAACCCAAAACCCCGGCATAAGCCAAATGTGCAATAAAAGGATTTGTGTGAGAAATTGCATGAGCACGCATTTTAAATCCACATTAAGTATGTATGGCCATAGTGGCAATGCAGGGGAAAAAAAAAACAAAAGTAATCGAGTGAGCACAAAAAAATAACCAGAAAATAAATATGTAATGAAAGGGCGGAACGGGGAATCCCCAAAAGCAAGCCACTCTATTTGTGGGAGTGCGTGTTGCAAATTGTTGAGCTCCTGCTGACGACGCGATTGAGAAATGATTTGTGTTTCCTTTAAGTGTCTCGGTTAAGATGAGGAAATGATTAAGCTTAGTTTTTACTGGAAATGGTTCTTTTTATCCTTTTTAATGGGACAATAAACATAAGGTGAACCCTACAACAAAATTTTTTGAATATTTTAAATTTAAATTTCTTTTTTTGGGTGCTTTTTTTGCGTTAAATGAATTACTGTTTTAGTTAGTTTAGAGGAAATTGCCCACTCTAAGTTCAGTGCAATAATTTATCTTTACACCTCCTAAGACCTTAAATCACTAAACGATAACTTAATAAACCTTTACAACTTTAACTAGACAAATACAATTTTTTTTCATAACCACCAACTTGGGTGACGTTTAAATAAACAAACTTAACAAAATATCCTGTACTTCTTTCTGTTAAGGTACAAAGTGGATGCATAATAGCCTATTAGTAATCGATTATCATGTCTTTAAATTTTTGAAGCTTGCGCCAAACCATTCATTATTGGCAATTTCAATAAACAAAACCAAAAAGCATCTTCAAGTCAAAGTTCGGCCTAGGTCACCAGCAATTATGAGCTCTTTGGCCAGCGGCTATCATTACAATGGTTTGTCCATTCATTTTGGCCATGTCCATAGATCTTTCTGCCCCTCTGCCCATCACTTACACCCAGAAAAAAATATGGACTAATATACCGAAAAATGGACTTAAAATAAGGTAAAATGGACTATTTTTTGCGCTTAGGAATCATGGACTTATTTTAAGTCCATGACATTTAAGGCTATAATATCCTTAAATCTAGTCCAAATATAGCCTTGAAAAGAAAAATATTTATTTTGACTTTTCTCATATTGTTTGCTTGGAATTGACTCGTTGAATGGATTTATAAGCAGAAGAATATTAATTTTAAACATTTGATATTATTTATAAAACTTACATTCCATTTGACTCCACTGGGATTCGAACCTCTGACCTTTGGATCTGTACGCGTGAGTCCTAACATCTGCTCTACAGTCGCTCTTAGTAGCCGCCGTTCTAAACAGCTTTTTAAAGGATGTGTGTGTGCATACCAAATTTATAGTTTCTTAGTGTTCCTTAAGTTAAAAACTAAGTTAAATAGTTTTTTACTATTAAGTAAAGTGCTACGGCAAATAAAAAAATAAAAAGTTTTAGCAAAAAAACAAAAAAATGTTCTTTCGACACCGCTATGAAGTGAACCCGGGCCATTTTGGCTCCCATGCGCGTGGGTCCACCTGCTTACCCCCTAGGCTACCCTCTAGCTAGTACGAAATAATTTTTAAGGTAATTGGACTATTTTTCGGATAGTAGATTCCTTAAGTTGTATTGCCTTAAATGATCAATTTAAGGCCAAAAATCCAAACATGTTTACTTTTTAAGTCCATTGTGCCCTTAAAAATTCAAATTTGGCAATGTAGTCCATAATTCCTAAAATTTAGGAATTTTTTTTTTCTGAGTGTAGCTCCACTCCTCGAGGAGAATGCCATTCAAGCCAGACGAGTCTGTCTTCGTGTGTGTCTGCTTAGCCGATAAATCACGTTTAGGTTTTTATTTCTTTGTTTTTGCGTTGACGCCTCTTGACTACAGTCTTCGATCTATGTGGGCGGTGGGTGGAGCACACAGATCTGTTTAATTTGAACAAATTGATTGCAGATCAATAGGTCAAGCGTAGGCAATCGATTTTTAGAGTGAGGCAAGCTTAGTGGCTAGAAAACCAGGGACTTAAGATCGCTTGGCAAACTTAAGGCAGTCCTCTACCGTCAGGCCTCAATTTCGAGCCTATTTTCAAAAATTGATTGGGAAAGAACTACTGAAGATAATTTCATGAACTTTTTTTTATTTTATTGGTACATCTGTCGACTTTAAAATCAGTTAATCAAAAAGTATGCCCAGTGGTTCTGTTGTCCTTGGGATGACCTTGAAATGTCCTTCTCAAATTTGGAGGCCCGACTTGGTGGCAAGGTTTTTCCGATGTCGTTGTCGGAAATGAAGAAAGTAAAATTTGTTTATAATTATTGTTACCTTGGCTATGTTTGGCCGATCGGGATTTTTTTTATCTCGAAATTTGTAAAAAATATACAACTTTTTACAAAAATTTTCAATTTTACCATGTTTTTTCATAGTTTAAAAGCTGTAAAAATTCGAAAAATTAAAATTTTCAAAATCCCGATCGGCCAAACATAGCGACATGTTTTCTGAATAATTGTGCCAAAAATGAGATGAATCCGATAAATATTACTGGTAGAAAGCTTACCATCCATTTCAAAAAAGTCAATTTTTGGGAAAACGCGTTTAAAGACAAAGTAGCGCTTGGAAACGGCCGCGAGTGCATGACTTCAAAGTCGCGAAAACCCATGAAGGAATGTTTTTTTCGCGAAACGCTTTTACTGGCGTATTTCTAAGATCGTCTTCTTTCAAATAATGCAAAAAAAAAAAAAATCGATTTTTTCAAACCGCGACGGTAGAGGACTGCCTTAACATGCAAGAATTATTCTAATTTTATTATTTAATTTTTAATTATTTAATTTTTAATTTGACAAAAACAACTATCAATTAATCTGTAATAGTAAAAGTACAACATGAAATAACAACAAAATAATGTTTATTTTTAAACGCTTTATATTAGTTTCACTTGTGGCTGGCTGGCTGGCTGGCTGGCTGGCTGGCTGGCGGCGTAACTTTTTTTGGTTTGCATGCAGGCCTGCCAACTTGTTTTTTACCGATAGTTTATCGATATCTATAGAAGAGCGCGCTCTTTTAAACCGGAAAGCGTTTTTTTAGTTTTTTTAAACTATTAATATTATTTATAAGGTATTTACCTTATAAACATAAAAGCTTTATAAGTAAAATCAATCTTACAATTGGAAATTCTTGGAAACGGTAAAGCGAAGGATTTCCGTATAAAGTCTTATGTAATCTCAGCTTTAAGTGTTTGTAATCGATCATTGGCATTACCAGTCCAATGAAACGAATTGCTTAGTCGGAGACCCAACTAAGGACTCGATTTATTGGCAAGGGGTGACATACCGAAACTGTCAGGAACATAAATCCTAGGCGAAAACTTGGCGAATCCTCAGCCCGACACTTCCAGTGCCTCCATTCGATTCCTGGCAATCATTCATTGCGTCAATCAAGGTGGCAGGCAGAGGCAGCCTCAACCGTTTCGCTTCAACTGCACTCGCATTTCAATTTAAATTAAAACTTTGCTCGAACTTTAAGCACAGCTTACACAGATCTCACCATCCCCGATTTTTCCAACTGGGGGGCAGCACTTAGAGAAGCCCTAGAACTCGGCTAAAAATCCAACGCTTGGTTGGCCACCGAAGAAGGCGTAAGTAAGTGAGCACCGAGCGGGGCAAGTGAGTTGTAACTCTACAGAAACTTTCCTCGGAGCTCCACACACGTGTGCGGTGCGGATTGCAAACTGCAGTTAATGCCCAATAAACTTTATGCATTTCCCCATATAAATTTAAAACAATTTACTATGACCACACGGCTCCGGCAATCTCAGATCTGCACTCAATTCATCCGTTCACTCGCTCACTTTGATTTCATTAACAAAAAGGCACCCACGAACTGAAAAAATAGGAAAAATTCCAAACACGTTCGCTGTCTATCCGTAGCTCGAAAAATAAGAGTCCAAATTGCCAAATCGACTAGTTGACTGGTTGGCTTAGCCGGGATTCGTTCCTCCACCTTTCTCTGTGTGCCTGTTTGTAATTTTATTTAACAAATTAAATTAGTCCACCTTTCTCATAGTCTTTAAATTAAAGGATTTTGTGTAAAAACAAGACATTAGATCAAAAACTATCATTCTAATAACAACATTTTTGGAAAATGGGGCTATGAAAAATAACGGAGAAAAAATATATTTAAAGAACGAAGTCATTTAACCTACTGCAAAGTCGAACCAGACAGTAAAGCCAGCTTTTTATGAAAATTAGATTGGATCTAAACTTTTAAATAAACTAAATTTATTATTGATTAGAGAAAGATTATATTTTGTTCTTTAAAAAGTTCTGGGGAAAGGGTAAAAAACTTGTTTAGAAAAGTGTCAGCTTTGTCTGCTGTTCAATAAGTGTCAGTTATCATTAATTTGAGTCAGTTCTTGAGTCTGTTTTATCACATTTTCACTCAGTGCTTCTAGCCTTTTGTATCTGACCTTTTGTTACCTATCCGATGGTCGTTTCATGCTGCGAATGCGCAATTTTTGTGTACTCTGACAGTTTTAAAGCTATGTACGTTCGCAAAATAACAAAATAAATGCTGATTGACAGGTGAAATTAAATTCACAGTCAGCGGAGAAAGACAAGCGAAA
Source organism: Drosophila oshimai (assembly GCA_018150695.1). Taxonomy (NCBI): domain Eukaryota; kingdom Metazoa; phylum Arthropoda; class Insecta; order Diptera; family Drosophilidae; genus Drosophila; species Drosophila oshimai. The sequence continues at coordinate 69,298 of JAECWM010000031.1, read as the reverse complement.
AGGCAAGAAGAAACTCTGGGAATACTTTGCAGATAAAAACTGAGCAGGAGCAAAGACATTGCATATAGTACTAACTGAAATCATTCTTCCTTTTGTTTTATGCATAGCCCAGAGAATATCCCCAAGCAATATGATTGATTGATGATTAGCCATGTCCTCGCCACCCTCCTTGCCCCAGTTTTAAAACAAAAACTGGGCAACGGCAGCAGGGGAGGAGCATCAAAACTCAAATAGAAAACTCCCAGGAACGCAGGCATTATGGCGAATCAATCATTTTCATCTTCAGCTGCACATTGTGCTTGGCATATTCCTCAAGCCCAACATTCACTGTTCACTGTTTCTGTTGGTGGTTCTGTTGATGTTGATGTTGTTGTTTCTGCCTTGCAAATCAATCTTCACTCAGCGCCACTACCAATGAAAATTTCAATCAACAATCTGGTAATACATATTGTTGACAAATCGTTCGACACCAACTTGGCTGCCTTCAGTTGGTCCACGAATGGTTTTGACTTCTTGAAAGAGAAAGCAAGCACTTAGCCATGAATAAGAAATTTAATGGGCAAGCGAAAGCGTAAGTTACTTAAAAACTATTGAAATGCGGTCATTCTGTAAACAATTTTTGTCTAATTTTATGTATAAATTAAAATGGAGGTAAACAATATAAAATTCCTTACTCTCCTAAGAAAATAATTAACGTTAATAATTAGCATGATCTGAATAATACATTGCGGAAAACAAAAATCACGATTGTCCAGTCGAAAATTCAATTCTCAGGAAAGAAAAAAATAATTTACCGGTTTTTAATAGGTATTTTAAGATTCTCTTGTTAAAAAATGGTAAATATTTTTTATAATTAAAATTTTGGTGGGTTCCCAAGCAACTAAAACTCATAAAGTTATGTTCCCTCCCAAATTACTCATACGCACAGAAATCACCCCCAGATATGTACCTACCGTCCTATCAAAAACTCAAAGTATAAATTTCACGCAGCTCATATTTCGTTTACATCGCTGAAAGAAGGCAAACCTCAGGCTCAAAAGGCTTTCAATTGCTAATTAATTCATATGGCGTGGTGTCAAAAAGTTTATGTTGCCTGTAATTAAAAGTGTGTGAGTGTGTGTGTGGGCCCACAAAATCTAATTTGCACATTTTCGCACTTAATTCATGGTAAAACAAAAGGGAAAGACAAAGCCGAAGGTAGAGACAGACGAGCGAGTTGAGGAGCTGCCATAGTCACATGTGGCGTATGCGTAACGTCAACAAAAAACCACACAAAATGGCGACTAATATCATTTCATTTATTCAGCTGTCTCCGGAAAATGGATGCATGCGCATTAATTTCCGTCCCGTCTTTCAGCTCCGACATTTTCAGTTAACCCCTACATTCACGTGGTTTTTGACTTAATTATTTCCCTGGATGACACTTTGCAAAATGCTGATATTGGCACCGCTCAATCTTAAGTCTTAAAAAAGAAAACTAAATGAAAATTAGATGGAAAGTGTTGGAAGGAGACTTTTTTTTAATGGTAAAAAGTTTAAAATTTATAGCCTGCCAAAATAAAATACAATTAAAAGATGATGCCGATCATACTATTTCTTATGTGTAGCAAATTTTGAACGTGGTTAAAGGTTTCACAAACAAGGTTTTTTTGTGATGCTGGCTGACATCAGCAGTTCATTTTCGGTACCAGCAGAAATCTTTCTTCTATATAATAAACACATTCTTTTTTATGAGCACGTTTTAAAAAAAAAACTAAATCAAGACCAAAGTGACGAGGACCAAGCCTCATAAGTAAAACACGAATTAAGCTGGTTGCTGTTTCTGACGATGTTTAAGGATGTGAAAGAGATTAAAGCATAATTTAACTTGACCTTTTTTTATAATATGCAAAACCTAAAAATTTTTAACAGAAGGCTTTGGAATCAAATTATGTATTAATACTATGCGCTATTGAAATTGTTCAAATTTGACTAAAGTGTGTTGAAGCTTGTTCTCATTTGAGGCTGGTGAAGCCCTTAAACCCCACCCAATAAAACACCAAAATCTTATGAACAGTTTATTTAAAATTCGACTCTTCGAATGTTACATCAATTTCATTTCCTTTTAACCATATCTTTATTATAGATAGTATTTTATGTGCTGTTTTAAAAAGAAGGTTTTTAGAACAAAGTTTATTGAGCAATGAGTAACTTACGTATGTTTGCGATTCCAAATTCGCTTGTGCAATCACGTTTTTTAAGCTACTGGAGCTTGGACTAGGGCTCATAGTGTGCCTTAAAATTAGCAACAACCACCTCTCCAGAATCCTGGTCCACTAGGGCCACACCAAGAGTTAAATGGTCCGTTGTAGGGTCCAAAACAGGGGTCGTAGAATCCACTGGGTCCACTACCGCCGCAAGGACACAACGCGGCGCAGGGATAGCAAGGATAGTTGCACATGATAATTTGGTTTATCCTATATTAGTAGAGCTAAAGCTATAATAAAGATTAAAGACAAAAAGTGGATAACACTTACGGTTCTCGGTAAAATTTTAAAAATTAATATTAAATAATTTTGGTCCCGTAACAGTCCGAAGAGTTCGAATTTCACTGTTCAACTGAGCTAGATGTGTTTCGAGAACAGAAACGATAAAAGTTAAGCTTGATTCAGAACTCAAGGCATACTATTAAAAATAAATATGTTTGGATGTGACTAAGAACAAAATATTTTTTGTAACGCTTAGTAGGCCTTGATTTTGGTGTTGTATGAATTTCGGTCTATATCGGCATGTTGTAAAGAAGTTTTGTTTGGTCAACATCAGTTTTCGTCCAGTTTTATTTAAGCTAACTTTTCTTTTCAAAATTATTTTTGTAAATCCTAATTTCAACGATGGCTGAGACGTAATTTCGTGTTTCTAGTCTTTAAAGAATTTTTCTGAATTTTTTTGCTTACAGGAATTTGGACATATTAAGCTTGCTTGCACTCCGCGGACCTAAACTCATAAAAAACTACAGAAACATCTCAATTATTGCCTAGACGTATCAATACTTTTTGTACACCCGTTTGAAAATGTGTAATATTAAGTTATGGTAAGTAATGTTTACCTTTTCTCAATTTGCTCCTAAAACATTTTTTATTATATAGGTTTGGCCATGCGTTGGAATTAGGATAACTCTGCTATTTGCTAATAAGACACATGAAAATGCTCATATCTACTAAGGGGGGGTAGTGCATATGATTCAATGGTATGAGATTATTGCGAAATATGTATCTTATAACTTACTTAACTTTATTGCAGATACAAGAAAATGGTGGTTGTGCTTTTACACATTAAACAGAAAACAGAACAACGTGATCGATATAGTAACAACTCACAACATGGCTAGCGTAATTTCAGAATGTTAACAAATGATGTCAATTTTATAATCTGCTTTTAATACGAATAATTAAATAACTATGTACATATAACTTCTTTTTTATATATTGAGCGTTAGATTTAAAAAATTGGAATTAGCGAACAAACAATAGAATAAACTCACCAAACCCTTTTCCGACTTAGTTAATTATTTGCAGTTTCAATTGATTTGAAGTCCCGTAGTCAATTTTATCCCAAGTTAGATGTGTGGAAATATGTTAAAGCATACAATTATGTTACATACTCTTTTATATTCACCAGAAAGTTTATGAAAAAATGGTCTTGAGCTAACCAAATGCTCGCCAAAGATACGCGATTTGCCTTTTTAAAATCCCTTTGTTGCATGGTCAGCAAAACTTGCGAGTTCAGTCCCACAGCCAATCCTCTTTGGCTTTAGTATCTAAATCGTAGCCACAGATGAAGTCCGGAATTGCATGGGGGTGAGTCTGTTTGCATTCCCTGGAACCAGACTAATGGTGCATGCTAGCCCATATTCCTCCCTCGCAGCTCCTTTTCCCCGCATTTTTCCAATTCAACAGTTAATAAATTCCCAAGAAGCATATCTGTGCTGAGTGCAGGTCAATTGGCATCATCATGGAAAATTTAAGTGCCCAAAGTCTTAACACTTGCGACTTACGAGTTGTTTAATTTTTTGTAATTATTTTTTGCTTTTACCACTTCAAAACATTTAATAAACCAAATTATACAACATTTAAAACCATTAAAATATTGAAATAAACACAAGAGAAAGGGAGTCACACAAATATATTTTTTATACATTTTTATCTCATTCCCACATAATTATTTTGTATTAAGCCAGGACCAAAAAAATCTCTCCCTGAGTAAAATGGGAATATAATTAAACCAACAGCTAGAAGCCTGCCGATTAAAGCTCATTCAGGGTCACCTTAAGCATTTTCTCAGCCAAATACTTTTTTTAAACAATTAATCTCAATTATTTGCTTCGAATTTCGTATGCAGCTCGGGTGAAAGGTTGGGGAATTTAAGCTCCGCATTGATGGGTTCTGCTTAGAATGTCCGAGGATTGTCAGCAAATCAGGTGCAAAACGTGATGTGCTTTCGATAAAGTGCACATAAAATAAAGAATACAAAAACAGGGATGTGAAAGTGAGGCAAGGTGGAGAAAACTTTTAATGCGCTTAGGCGACGAGCGATACACGAACGCTGAATGGTAAATGGTACACGGTAAACAAAATCAAAGCCAAGGAAAACCACAAGAACGGTCCAGCACTTAAAATCCTTCAGCCTCTCCTCCATTTTCTTTTTTTTTTCTTCCTCTAAAAGGACGAGCCGATGCGTGAGCAATTTCTGTAAACGAGAAACAACACAGGACTCAAGGAGAGCACGTCTGGGACTCAGGGCTTTTCAACAATGATGAAGATGGCCATGGTTGGTTAAGGATTGGTTAAGACCAGTTCCAGGTATTTGGGACAAAGGTTGACCAACCCAACATTTTTGACATTGCGACGGTCCCAACTAATTGACCCCATTAACGAAGCGCATCGGAAGATCAAATAGGATCTGTTTTTGTAATTTATGATTCTGGCACACGCTTTTTAACAAGTTACCTTTGACATCATGGGTAAACATGTCAAAGTAGTCAGTAGTCTAATTTACTTCTATTCGGAACGAGACTTCGACCTGTTTAAAACACAAAATTATAAACGTATAAAATTTAAAGTTATATTATGGCATTAAATAAAATTGAAAGTGTTACACATATTTCCAAACTTAATCGCTGGCGCAATGGTAAGTCAAAGTGTTGTATGTCCAAGTTTTTACCTATTTCTTGGTGGGATTAAAATTAAAGACATGAAGTTCCTTAAATAGGGGAAGAAGCACGAAAAATATTGTTAACACATTAGTATATTGAAATAAAATTGTAATTTAACCTAAACATTTTTGTAAACCTCGCAGTTGTTACTTACATGAGTCAGCAGTCCCGAAATGCTCACGTTGCGCAACGGTCTACGGCATCGGAGCAACTGGTCACAAGCGGAGTCACAAAGATGACGGACAATTTGGTCTGGTCCAAACACTCACCAGTCAGCCTTCTTATGGAGTCCACTCGGAGGCCTCAGAACAACAGGACACTCGAGTTGAAAAAGGCTGCGACACAGCTCAGTCGGAGCAATGAGTCTCTCAAGGCACACTACATACAAATGCGGAACGCTCGTTTAATGGAGGAGCGTCTGGCCAAGGAGCCGCAGACAGCACAAAAACTGGTCCATTTGATGACCCTCAACATGGACACTTTGAAGTCAAAACGTCCGAGATCCTCTAGCGTACCTTCTTGGGGAATGGAAACCGATCGCTCAATTACCAGTTTCGATTTCAAGCCCCATATCAACAAAACGACTCGTTGGCAAGTTAAGAAACAAACCAAGGAGGTAAACGAGACGGTCTCAAAGGATCTTCAAAAGGTCGTCCTCAAAAACTCTCAAAAGCCAGTTGAGCAGCCAAAGTTACGTGTCGAGTGTCCACAACTAATCGCATCTGAAGTCGAAAGCAAGCCCGTCCCCAAGACCGTGAATAACTCGAAAACTAGTAATTTCGTTGTTGAAATTTAAGATGAAATTATTTAATATAATAGTATTTACAGGTTCCAATATGGCCTCAGAAGACGTCCAGGTTTTTCAAGGGAGTACTCAAAAACCGACTGAAGAGACCCAAGAACCGACTTTAAATTCCCTTGAAAAATGGGAAATAGGTAAACATAATATACATTTGATCAAACGAGATTTTTAATCGATTTTTTTTAGGTTCTATGTCTATTCCGCGACTTGACCTTTAACACTTCGAATTTATGTTATTACCTGAGTATGAAGTAGAAGTATGAAGTTGCTGTCACAATTATTTTCATGTGCAATTATAAGATTTATAATATTGATGAACGTCCAACGATTAAACTAAAAAACCAGAAAAAACAAAGTTTATTTCCCATTTTAACAAGCTTAAACAATAATAATGAACTCTCTTAAAAAAATTATAAACTCATAGCTTGCCAGAAACTTACGCGGCTCACTCAACAATTTTACGATTATTAAAACCCTTAAGTTTTGCATACATTCTTCGTCCTTGTGAAGTCATAAATTCTTTTAATACGGCTGACATTGCATTATTAAAAAGTAAATTAATTTAATGGATACTCTAGTGAAACCGTAAAATCACATTATACGAGCTTGCAAAAAAGCGAAAAGTATCTGTTGCTTAAATTTGTGTCCTTTCACTCAAGTAAACAATTAGCAGGACACTTGAGTGCCATCCTCCACTTATCCTTATTCCATCTTGAATGTGTAGCCGCACTTTGTGCGTTTAGCAAACAGTTCTGCAGAGACTGTCGTAGTCACACTCCCATGCATGGGGAAAATTAATTAAAACTTACCTCAATGAACTGACAGTCAATTAAAGTTTACGCAAGAGACACGACAAGAAGTCAGCAGCAACAGGGGGGAGTGCAGAAGATTGGATTGAAGATGGCTGGAATTGGGGGAGAACGACGACCAAATGAAATGTTAAACGCGCCATTAAACGCGACCCAAGAGATGGCCCGTTTATTGGCCAAAAGCAAACAAAGGCCAATGGCGGAGAGCAAATGCCAAATGCGGCAGAACAAAACACAGCAGACAACAGACACAACTGGCAGTCGAACAAAAACAAAGAGCCAACTCTCCGAGCGAATAAATAATATGACACAAACTGGGGGAGCACTCCGGTCCAGGATGCGGCTTATTTGTCTTGGACTTGAGCGGCCACCACTGCCAAAGCGGCAACAGTAGCAAAACAATTAACAATCTCCGTTCGTCGTAATTGACTCAAATGAGCGCAAACAATAAATAAACCAGTAACTGCAAAAGCAGAAGCGTTGACAACAGGGCAACAGAAAGTCTTCGGTTGGCCAAAAATGGCCGGAGTTTAACTTAACTTTTTGCTTTGAATCACAATTGGAAAATCCTAAGAAATGGTCGAAAAATTTGAAATTTTTCCAATACTTTTAAAAATTTTTTTAACTTTGAAGATCTATAAGAGGTCATACAAAATTCAATTTCATTTAAAGGTTATATTATACTTTAAAAATGAAAGGTCATACAAAATTAAAATCCTTTTAAGATTTATATTAATAATTTAAACAAAATTATAACTATACTAAATAATTGTGTAAAAAATACGAAAAACTAAAGAAGTAACACAAAAAGTTGCATTTATTAGTGTTATACAGTCACGTGGTCATCTTCCAGTCCACTCATTTCGAAAGCATGCTCAGTTTGTTTTTGCGTTGACCCATGAGCACTCCCAGCCTAGCACACATCCTTCCGCATCCTGTACACCTTCGCCTGCAGCAAAATCACAGACTCAACCCGGCTGCATTTTTTGCTCCTTCATATTTCTCGTCCCCCAGTTGTCAAGCCTTTCACTTCGATTGTTTGTGCAGCTTGTCAGCATGTCCAGTGTCAAGCTGTCAGCCGGTCAGCAGTCCAAGGATCAGGATGAACCTCCCCCACATCCCAAGAACCCGCCTGGCCTGTAAGTGGATATCTTCAAAGGAAGAGTAAGAACTACTCCACTTGGTATTCGTACATATCGGAAACGGACCACCCCATGTTTGGCCAGATGCCTGCACTTCAATATTGTATTTTTAATTATTCAAGTTTTGGAGTGGACCGACTCTGTTTGCCATTGTATTCCGGCCAAGTCCACAGTGATATGAGTTTAATGTAGGGTCCTCAACTGAAGTGGACAATGACAAATGTCAAAAACATGGGTAGCAACAGAAGTGGAACAAACTTACCAGTAGATATATGGGGATAACTTTTGTTTACTGAAAATTATATTTTCCTGACAGTTCTTTCATGGTATCCGTTTTATTTATTTTAATTTTTTCTTATTGGAGTAATACTAGTATTTGAATTTGAATCCTTTAAATTATATCAAACTGCCAAAAACAAATATTTTCAAACAATGGAAAACAATTTATGTGTCTTTGAGTTTGACAAGGTTTCAGACTTGTAGGTTTATTTTGCCTAACATTCAGTTTATTTTGCACTTACTTTTAAAATGTATTTTGTCTAAGGATAGTTAAGACAAACCCTCCTTCAAAGGACATAAAGTGCATAAAAGGCATATTAAAAATGATATAAACGCAGAGAAAAGAGTAAGTAAAGAACCTTCATCGTCCTCTCGGAAAATACATCAGCCACATCGCTGTCAAAGTTCGCGGCAGAATTTGATATATTTTCAGCTGCAAGTCTGACGGAAAGGCAGACTCAACTACTTGCAGCGGGATGGTGTCTGCTACTTGGTGTCCTGGCCACGTCCTTCCCCCCTGCATAAGTGCCACAGAGAGTGTTTGCCGCAAATAAATTTGATTTGCATGTGCAAATGAACGTGGAATTGAATTTTCTTATGCATGAAATGTGCGCATAATTGGTCTTTGGCACCGCCGACACACACAAAGGCACTCGCAGGAGCAACTGGCATCCTTTCACGCCTAGACAAGTGCCCCAGTTTGTGGTAATGCTCTATCGTAATTGCTTATGTATAAAATTAAATGCACAAATCGAAAGAATTTAATTTTATATGGTATTACTAATATTTAGCTGATTATAATAATTATTAAAAAGCTTTTTATTACAATGCTTAGATCATAAAAATGAGTACTAACTAAGTTCTTAAATGAGGTAGAAAACATCACAATTCAAGCCCATCATCATATTTATTGATGATATGACTTAAAGTATGGATTTTTTCACAATATTACATTTCTTTTTAATAAAAAAAAAAAAAAAATATTTTTTTTTTTTTTTTAAAATTTTTATTTATTTTTTTTTTTTTTTTTTTTTTTTTTTTTTTTTAATTTTAAAAAAAAAAAAAAAAAAAAAAAATTTTTTTTTTTTTTTTTTTTTTTTAAACAAAAAAAATTTTTTTTTTTTTTTTTTTTTTTTTTTTTTTTTTTTTTAAAAAAAAAATATTTTTTTTTTTTAATTTAAAAAAAAAAATTTTTTTTTTTTTTTTTTTTTTTTTTTTTAAAAAAAAATTAATTTTTATATATTTTTTTTTTTAATTTTTTTTTTTTTTTTTTTTTTTTATATAAATTTTTTTTTTTTTTTAAAAAAAAAAAAAATATTTTTTTTTTTTTTTTTTATTTTTAATATTATTTTAAAAAAATTTTTTTTTTTTTTTTTTTTTTTTTTTTTTTTTTTTTAAATTTTATTTTTTTTTTTTTTTTTTTTTTTTTATTTTTTTATATTTTTATATTATTATTTTTTTTTTTATATTTTTTTTATTTTTTTAGGCCCCCCCCCCCCCCCCAAAACCCTATTTTAATTTTTTTTTTTTTGTTGGGTTTTAAATTTTATTTCAGAAAAGATTAATAATTTTTTTTTTTTTGTGGCCCTTTTTGGGAGAATTCCCTTATATTAGTCAAAATTTCTGTGAATTGTAAAACATATTAAAATAAAATTTTACAATTTACTTATGCTTATGTAGTAAATTGAATGTCAAATTTTTTGTCACTGGCACTGGCTGTTTCTATACCCCAACTCCAAGGCTGATTGAAACACTTACAAAATAGAGAGACTATCGAGAACCATTAACGTCCTTTCCTTTAAAAATATTTAAAAACCTTTTGTGGTTCCTGCCTTTTAAGCGCTTTGGTTTTCAACTTCCGTTTGGGCTCTTGGTCAAAAGCGGGGTTCCGGTGATCATTAGCATTTCTTAGCGGGGTGAAATAAGTTGCGATGATATTGCCCCAAGTGGCTTAGCTAAATGTGTCGAGCGGATATTCCTTCCACTCCAACTTCTTCTTATTCGACCCCCAAAAACATATTTTAGTGGCAGCTCGCTATTTGCACACGAACTTCCGCCGCAGGGCTAATGCGATTTTTATTGGATTTATAAACTTAAGTGTCAACTTCCGGACTTGCTAGCCGGCAGTAGTGACTTCCTAATTTGCATACTGCCTTCAATGTTAAAATTTAAAAACCTGTTCCTGCATTTGCATGATTTTTGTAATTAATGTTTATTGAAGTTGAAAATAGTAGCTTAAATTTTGTTTGCTGTTCTTTGTACTGTCCATTTTGTTGTATAGTTAACAAACACAATAAGTTGGAATAATTCGAACTTTGAAGTTGAAATTTTTGTATCATAATCTATGTCTGTTAATTAATGCATTAATGAAACAAAGCATTTTTTTAAAACTTAATTTGAATTTTCAAGCGACATTAAAAAAAAGGTTTTTGTGGAAAAGACAACATTTTAATGATTATTTTTTCAATGTTATCATATTATTTCTAAATATTTTTTCATATCAAAGGAAAGTGAAAAAACAAACCTTATCATTATCAGTGTGGCAATGGAAAGGGAAAATATTCTTTCTCTCTTCTACATATAGCATCCTTTTTTGTTTTTTCATTAGCTTAATTAATTCAGTGTTTTGTGTGGGAATAATGTGAAAGTGAGAACAAAATGCAGGAAAAAAAATTAAGGACGGGAAAAAACTTCCATATTTTTGCACTAAGGGAAAAAACGCTCTAAAACAGCTGTATACCTTATTGGTATCACTTATGGTATCATTTTAAGAATACATTTTTGATAAGATTTAAAATAAAACATAATTTCAAGAACATATTATTTATAAGGTAGTTTTTACTTTCAGATTCTTAATCCAAGATTAGAACAACATTATTCGATTTTTAATAAGGTTGTTGTTACTCTCAGATTCTTAATCTAAGATAAGTGGGACATCAGAGAAGAACTCAGTTGTATGAACATTTTAAAGAAATTGTGTTTCCATTTTGATCCAGCTTTTTCTTTGCAAAAATAAATACGCCAAATACGATTTCGAATACGAATATCTTCTTTATTTGATTATTTGTATGCAATGTCTCGTTAAAGAAAAAACGTATAAAATTAGATTTCGGGTCGACCACAAAAATCTATACTCAAAACTGTTTTTGCTGGGCAGATTTACATAGGCAAATCAATAAAGAAAAACTACTTCAGCCGCGCAGTAAAATAATAAATTTAGCTAAAAACGAAAAGCTATAAAAGATAGCACTCAAAGCAGTTGCCCATTGACCTTGTTTGCTCGACCCGCCATCATTTGCCACCATCGAGTGCCCATTCCAAAGGCACTTGGTGGAAGACAGGACCCATCCTATACTATAGAACTAATGATGACATATCGATTGCTTTATCCACAAATCTGGCTTCGGTACTCCAAACATCTTTGGACACAGCGGTTGGGAGATGTAAGAAAATGTAATGAATGCCCGTGGATGCGACTTTTGCTGACTGCTGCAATGGCGATTTGTTTTCATTTGCCGGAGCTCTGAACGGACTTGCACTGCAAGCGGAAATCATTAAAAATTTCCGGCATATTTGGCAGATTTGGTGATCCACAGCACAACAAAAAATTTGTAAGAAATAAAAGTAGTAGAAAAAAGGAAGTAGTTGGAAAAAATGCAATAACCACAAAAGCTTTTTGGAGTTTTGTGTTTCTTGAACTTCTTTCGACGCAAAGTTTTCTGGTACGCGTCCGCAAACCAAATCGGTTTTAGCTCTTTACCAACTAAGGAAGCATTGGCCGCCGTCGAATCCTTTATTCCCGTCTGTGGCTGCCCTTTTGCCCTTTTTTTTTCCATCCATTCTTCTTGTTTTGGTCCTTTGCGCGTTAACCCGGTTAACAAAAGGGCGCTGAATATTCCCACAGCTCAATCGAATTTCGCCAGAACCAATTTGTACGCAAATCATTTTATCGGCCACAACAGGAGCCAAAGAAGCATCCGCGTCATCGCCACCTCCAGAAACTTGATTCGATTGTGGCCCTGTGCAGAGGTGCTGTTTGAATTATTATACCCTTACGGAGGGAATTTTTAGTTTACGCAGTTTTCTCACTAAGTAAATTTTAAATGTACGCCTGTTCTAAATAAATTAATACTAGCGATAAGTGGATAGTACTTGTAAGTCTGTTGATTTATTTGATATTATTAGGGTCTTATTATTGTTTATACCGGATGACTACATTTAAAGAAACAATTGTTTTTTTAACCTCTTGTATTTAAAGATAATTCTTCAGAACTCTAAATGTTTTAGTTTATTTCGGCCAATTCTTTTGAGTTTAAAAGTATGATCTTCTAAAGTTCTTTAAGTGTTTTCATCTTTAATAGCTTTGTGATGATTTTTTGAGCTTTGGAAAATTTCTTTAGCTGCGATAGCAACAAACATCCCAAACAAGTTACTGACTTTAAGATATAACTTTTAGAGTACTCCGACTTTCTTGATAAATAAGAGCGTATTAAATTTTCGGAATTTAACTTTAAGAAAATGAAACTGAATCAAAACATTTTAGATTCCTATAAATATAGATATAAAACCAGAAAGGCTTACCGGATGTGATATTATAAGAGACATAAAGTTTATGTCTTTTGGTGGGAAGAGTGTAGATTGAGTACCATAAATTTGCCTTAGTTTTCCCATGTTTTCCTGGGCGGCCCACTGGAGAGTGTGAATGATTTCGAGTAAGAGTGGGATTGGGCGGTGTCCTCTCCTGTGGCGTTATCCTGCTGTCTCCTATTTTGCATTTGCCATAAAAATATGATTGTTGTGTTTTCCCCTTATTACTTTGCCTTCTTTGCTTCGTCCAAAAAAAAAACTGTTTATTTTTTGTTTGGCTTTTGCCCTTTGATTGAAGCTAAACTAAGGAAAAAGGGGCAAGAACCTCGACATGGCCAGGGGGAATTGACGATTTATCATTTATGATTATGATTATGAAGATGTTTCTGGTGACGTATCGCACATCTTGCGAAATGCGACTTCTGCTGCTCTCTTGGGGGATTCGGTCCGCAAAAGTTTTCCACTAATCTGGACCAATTCTAAAAATTTTTTGTTTTGTGTTAGCTTTTTAAGCAGGATTTGCATATTTTCTGCTTTGGCAGATAAAATTCTGCGTAGGCAGAACTTTGTATTCAAAATCTATTGATTGAATGTATAAAGGTGATATTCAATGTACATCTGTTTGATGAACTATGATCAGTTTTGAGCTATTATTTATTAAATAAGTAATTTGTATTAATTTCCAATTTAAAAGTGAACATTTTTACAGCTATACAAAATTAGGCTAGTAAAACAATTTTATTTAAACAAACTAGGTATCCTCGGGCTTTTGATCAGAGACAATTTATCAAGACTCTCCTCGCCCATCTGGCGACTGCCTGGGTAATTGCCAAATACTAAACTCACACAGGACCACCACATGACCTCCATGGGCGGAGGGGTGGATGACTGAAGGGTTCCAGCATTCCAGCACAATGACAAACAATCGAAAACTTCTAACGCCGAGCGAGGGGATAGGGATAACATGAGGGACTGGTGACCAGAGAGCAGTCCCGATTCCATTCCAACTTTAATGATTGTGCGGTGGCGCATAAAGTACAAGGCAAAGTACAATATTGAGTGCAATCACGCCCACGCTCACATGAGAGAAAAGGGGGGGAAAAGTTTGGGCCATCGGTTGGAAAACTTCACACGCTCACTGAACCCCGTCGAGGCGGAAAACTTGAACTTTTAATTTGTTCTAAAGTAAATTTTAGCCCGAAACTTTAAGTCATATTGGTAGTCGGTCGGCTCGGTTTCTGGCCTTCGCGACACGCTCACATGAGAATCAGACGGATTTGTGTCTTGGCATTTTAACTAAAATCAACCGTAAAGACGAAATTTTCAAAAAAAGTTTTTCAATTAAATTTATTTGTTTACCAAATAAAACGTCACACAGCTCTGTTTAATTTGTTTCACAAATTTGCCATCATTCACGCATTGTTGCAAGAAAATTATTAATTATTTATGGTTTTACGCAGAATGAAATGTTTTGGTTTTCAATCATATATATTATATTTTTACGGCTTACATCGTTATGGTCTTTTTTTTATATTTAAAAATTTATCCTTTAGATTAACAAATATTATAAATTTCACTTGTATAATATGTGAAAGAAATACAATTCATTTCGGCTTGAATTCAATTTCAAGACTTGGTTTTACCATATAAATCATAATTTTGATGGCTTACATTATGTTATGGTTTTTTTTTTTTTAATATTTAAAAATGCAACCTGAAAATGTTGCGTTATCCTTAAGTTAACAAATGTTATAACAACACAATATCCCATGTAAAAATTTAACAGATTTTAAGTCAATTCATTATCAGGTATTGAAAGGCAGTTTAAGCGAGTTAACTCTATTTAAAATTTAGGAAGGATACGCGTATTAATAAATAAACTAAATTAAGCCAGCATATGCGATTTTGGAAATCTCCTTGGGGACTTAAGAAACGAGGTGTATAAAAGCCAGAAACATGTTGATTACATTTACCAGATTAAAGCAGACATAATCAATCTCGGGGATTGCCTTACCGACTGAATGACTGACTGACTGACTCAATGAGTGTCGCCCAGGGCGTGGAAACGAAGCAATAGACACACCTGCAAGTGGGCTATGTGAAAATCGCGCTGACACAAAGAGCGACGTTTGATTAAGCGAAACGCCTTTGGCAGTCACCAGGACATGACACCCCATCTTCCCCATCATCCTCAGCCAGCCCACCTCATTCGCTTTGTGCCGCTGCCAAATGCAATCAGATTACACTTCGTTTGGCGCCCCCTTTACTCTTTTTTCTATTTCTTCCCCGGCTAAATTGTCAGCGATAACACGAGGCAAGCAAATGGTAAGGTCCAGACACTGCAGCAAGTGGGGCAACATTATGCGGAGTTTCCTGTTAAATATCAAGTATACGACACGGTCACCCAGCGCATATTCTTCTCGAAATGCCCACAGCTGCTGGGTCGGGGGACTGAGAAACGTATTTCATATCTCCAGCGCAACCATATTATAATTTGATTCACCTCGGGCTGTACTACGTAGTTACACAGTAGCATCGTAAAAATGTCGAAAACAATGGTGAGGGGTTATCCCGTAGGACTGCCGCCCATATATGCTTATCATTTATTGTGCTCTAGTTTGACTGTAGTGCGTGAAATTGGCTTAAGGAATGCAACTTGAAGACTCTCTGTTTCATTCTCAATAAACTTTATTTTGTTACCCGGTTTGTTGTAGGTAAATATGCACAAGATTAAAGAAAAACTTGATCTGGGGTGGGGTTTATAAAGGTCTGTGTGTAAAATATGGTGGGTATATCTTTTGCTCTACAAGTAGCGGGATTAAACATTAACTTTTGATACCTACCTTTAAATAACAGCAAAATAACCGATTATCAGAATAGCCTTCTTCCCTCCATTGAGAAGTTATATCTTCCAGGACAATTCTACTTATTACCATCAAAAAAGACCTTCAGTTGGCTTATGATTTTAAATTATTTTTTAATGAATGACTACCTTGACCACAATGACCACAAATTAGTTCAAACCTTAATATAAAAGTCTTTAATCGTTTCCATTTATGTAAAACAAAAAACTAAGAGCTTTATTTGGGCTGGCCAGTATTAAAAAAAAGTGTGTGGTATAAACATTTTGTTTCCTAAACAATATCAAACATTTAATAAATACTTAAGCTACTTTCTGAAACAATATCAAAATTTTAATTAATACTTAATAGGTGAAAACAAGGGAAAAAATAAGTGAACTAATGTTTTTTGTGTGGATTTATACTTCAATTTTTAAGCGCCTCTCTGCAACTTGTATCAAGTAGCCTTTGAATTGCATACAAACGGAAACGTGTAACAAGCAGCTTCTGTTACGCTGATGTGTTACCGTTTTTTGTAGGTGCTAGCGCGCGCAGTAATTTGAATTTGTGTATGCTGATTTCCTTTTTAATTTTAAGAATTCATAGTTCTGTTTAATAAAATGTTTTAATAACCATTACGTAGCAGCAGGTATTTTTGAACAGATTCTAAGTAAATTAAAGACAGCTGGTACTGGAACACTCACGTTCTGATCACCTAGGTAACGCGGCCAACTCGACCAAAACAAATGCCAACCCCTAAAACTTGGTTTTTATTGAAAGAACATATTCGAAAAAAATAAAAATTAAATCTGATTAAATTGGATACCAAAATGAGTGCCAGCAAGAATCAAAGGCCTGTGGAAGCTGGCGCTGAAACGGATGCAGTTCCTCCTCCGCCACCAACAGCGGCGGGCCGGCCCCGACCGCCCACTTCGCAGCTCTTTTCGGTGAGTCTTTGGAACGTTTAGTTTTGGCTTCCTGGTAATTTCTCCGTTTTAGCGCGGCAACTTGGTAAGTAGTCGGGCTGCTGGAGGTGATAAGACGGGTCTGGCCAGGCCATCAACTGCAGTGCGGGCCGTGGGCTATGCGGCCAACAGCGGCTCAGCTGGCCAAAGGTTCGACCAGTTTTTCCTGGAGAAGGCCAAGCAGCAAACACTCTCGTCGGCAAACGCTGCCGTGGATGCCGCCAAGGAAGTAAAGTGAGTAAAAACAATGACAAAAAAAAAAATGCTTTTATTTAAATAAAATGACTATATGATATAAAGCAATACAAAATCAGTTCACTTAAATAAAATTAAAGAAATAAATCTGTGCAATAAAAACTTTTCAAAACAAAAGAACAAGTCCTTCATGGTGGACTAATTCATCTTTGGTTTTAAGTTTAGTCATTTATTTAAAATGCAATAATCATAATTTAACCTTATCTAAACTAACATAAGATTAAAAAAAAAAGGTTGACAACTTAAGATTTGAAAGTGCTAGCTTTTCGATTATAGTCCACAGATCAAGTACAAGAATCTGGAAATCAAGATCGTAAAGCTGTTGGAATCCTCGATCGTGTTGGCCTGGCAAAGCTCTGCGGCTCGTTCGAGTGGAGACATCAACTCCGAGTCAAAGTCCGCATTGGCAGAAGCCTTGAATAAAGCAAAAGAAGCATTCTCATTGGATCGTACCCTCCACCGATTTCGGGACCAGCAGGGCGAGAACGTTTACCACAACTTCGACTTAACATATGCGGTGAGATAGACCTCTTTTATCATAGTTAAAAGTATCAATTAAATGTTGCTATTACAGGTGTTCTTTAATCTCGCTGAGCAATACGAACGCAATGATTTACACATTGAAGCCCTGAATACCTACAGCATTATGACCAAAAATAAGATGTTTCCTCATGTCAACCAACTGAAGATAAACATGGGCAACATCTACTACAATATGGGTATCTACCAAAAGGCGGTCAAAATGTACCGCATGGCCCTCGACTCGGTGCCGAAGAATCTGAGCCAGTTGCGGCTGAAAATCCGCGAGAACATTGGAATCCTGTTCGTCCGCATGGGCTCCTTTTCGGATGCCGCCGCCAGCTTTGAGTTCATCATGTCGGAAAGGTCGGATATTAAGAGTGGCATCCACCTGTTGCTCTGCTATTACGCCATGGGCGATGTGGAAAAAATAAAGCTGGCCTTTCGCAGCCTATGCGATGTCCAGCCTGGGGAAACGGAAACCGATTTGGGTAGCGAGAGCAACATCATCAAGCTGCAGCAGCAGGCCGAGCAGGTTGGACGAGAGACTGGATCCCAGGATCTTCACAAGTCCTCGGATCGGGAGGGCAGCGGTGGAGCCGATGTGGCTGTCATCGATGCTGAAGGTGGCGCATCTTACGAAAAGGTTCAGGATTCGGTCAAGTCATCGGCCAAGGCTAAGCAGCGTTATGTTTTACAAGCCCTCAAGAAGGACGAACTAGCCGTATACACCAGTCAACGGCGGAATGCCGAGAAGAGATCCATCACCATGATTGTGGACCTGATTTCACCCTTGATCGAAGAGAACTATAATGATGGTGGGTAATTAGGATGGAGTACTACTAACAATTGATTTTTACTTACATCTTACCAATGTTTCAGGCTACAATTGGTGCATTGAGATCATAAAGACCTCGAATCTGGCATGGCTGGCCAACGAACTGGAGCTTAACAAAGCCTTGGTGTACCTGCGGCAAAATGACGTTAATCAAGCGATTGAAACGCTTCAAATGTACGATCGCAAGAGTGAGGGATCCATGACGGCCAGCGCTCTGACCAATTTAAGTTTCATCTACATAAGTGTGAGTTTTGTTTTTAAATGTATTAACTTGTTTAAAATAATACTTATTCATTATTATTATCTTTTAGCTGGGCAACCTGGAGATGGCCACGCACTGCCTTAACCAGCTGCAGGAGATCGGAGCGCTGGAGACCAGTGCTCTAGCTTTGATCAATGCCAGCATTGTGGACTTAAAGAAGCAGAACTTGACCTCAGCCCGCGAGCGTTTGGAGCGGGCCCTACAACTTCAGCCGACGAACTTTGAGGCCAGCTACAACCTGGGACTGGTGGCCTTGGCACAGCAGGACTTTGAGCTGGCCGAGGAGCGATTCGAGCTGCTAAAAGCCCAGCTGATGATGCCCCATTCGGTGCAGCACAGCCATGTGTTTTACCAGCTGGCCAAGCTTCAGGAACGACGGTTGGGGGGCGGATTCAAGGCTAATGCTACTCCGGGAGCCGCACTGCAAGCGTATCTCCAGGTGCTGGGCATCTCTGCAGCCGACATCGATTCGCGGTTGTTTGAGAAGGTGGGATCGCTGTACGAGCAAATCCAGGACCACCAGGAGGCCAATCAGTACTACAACGAGGCGTACCGCATTAACATGAGCGACATCAGCATCGCCAGCTCGATTGGCTCCTACTACATCAAGCTGCAGGCCACGGAGAAGGCGCTGTACTACTACGAGCGAGCGGTTCTGGCCGATCCCAACGATCCTAATCTCATGCTGCGCATAGCCAGCTGCTTTCGGAACTCGTACCTACCGCCCAAGCAGTACCTTGGCATGTTCCAGAAGATCTATGCCCGTTTCCCGGACAACCTGACCTGCGTTCGGGCTTTAATGCAAGTGACCAAGTCGCTGGGGCTGGGCGATCTGCACGAGCGATACGCTTTGGACTATGCTCGCCTCCACAAGCAGCAACAGGAGCGACAAAACGAGCAGCGATACCAGCAGCAGCGACTCTCCTCGGCAACCTCATCCAGCAGCCGTCTGCGAAGTATGCATTATTTTAATACAGACTATATAGTACATAAAATCATGATTTACCTTTTACTTATCCTTCAGATATTAGGCAATCCAATGAGGAACGCTTACCAGAGAACAGCGACATCTCCAAGAGCATGACCTACACTCAGAGTCCAGCCACTTATTCTGGTAATTTTTGATATATTACAAACTCTTGGTAAATTTTCTTTATGCAATCTTGATCTTTAAATTTACAGTTCAGCAGTTTGATCCCTTGGGTCCTCCCGCAGAACGTCCTCGCACTGGGATGTATCGAGGACAGAAGAGCAGAGACGATTCAGACGATGACGCGGAAATGAACGCAGAAAGCTTGTTGCCCATTTAAAAACAGTCTTAAACAAAACTAAGTATAGCTTTGTAATAAAAGTTTCAGTGTTTAGGCATTAGAAGAAACAATATTGAATTTGGTTTTAAATATTATCTTTATTACGCTTTTAAGGCCAATAATACATACATCTTTTGGGTTCTGATATTTTTACGTTGGAAAATTTAAAAGTGTTGACCGTTGGATTGGACAATTTGACCGTTGGTATCGTCAAATCTGCTATGGTACGTAGTTAACCGTCATTATTAGCCAAAGCGCCCAGGTCTTCGCTCGATTTCACCTCGTTTGAATGACACGCTAGTTACATTTACGTGATTGATTTATTGAGTAAAATGTGTGTGCTCCTATTGCAAGTTTAAAATTTGGGGTTCTTTGCGAACGTTTTAAAGAAAAATTGTGTCAAATCCACAGACGCGACGGAGTTAACTAATTTCATTTTACAATACAATTTCCAGACAGTTACATATACATAAACAGCGTTTTAGATAGTACTTTTTGATATTCTTCACCCATTATTCCGCTTCCTGTTTCTCTAATTACTTATTTCTTTCATTTCATCGCGTTCTATGCCGACTAAGACGAAAACAAACCACTTTAACTTTTACAAATCAAAAGGTACAAAACAAAATGGATCGTTTCTCATACTCACAGACTGCTTCCAATTATCAAAATCAATCTTAATTTTCTCTCTAACGCTTTCCTATCCATTCTCCTTCGATTCCATTCCTAACCTGCCCCAAATAAGCTTACTTTCTTTTCTTAGAAGCTCATGTAACCGCGAGAAGTGGAGCGACGCCTAGCGCACAGATACGAGATGAGGACGACCAGAATCAGTGCGGCCAGTGCAATGCCAACGGCAATGGGCACCACGTCGGACGTTTCGGAGCTGTCGCAATCGTGCACAGTGGAGAACCCGGTGGCGTTGGCCGACCGGAACGCCTCCACCTGGACGTGGCTAACGCTGATCCATCCGATTTCCGGCTTCGAGTCCAGGGTCTCCGTCAGATTCAATTTCTGAACGCGTGTGCAGTGGTACGACATCTTTTCGGGGGTCTTGAACTCATCATTGCCGCGATGCAGGAGCTGAATAGTTTGGTTTTCTGAAATAACCAAATGAGTGATAATTTCCTTATAAAATAATATTTCAAATCCACATACCCTTGGCGTCAGGGAAGTCCTCGGTGAGCACCGTCAAATGGATTTGGATAGAGGAGAGCACAGTGCTGTCGTTCTTGTTGTCAAAATACATCAGCAACGATTGCTTGGAAGTGTTGGGTCCCCAAATCAAATGGATTGCCTGGATGGTCTGGCTGTCGCATACTTTGTCGTCAATCGAGGCATTGGCTGGGATGTTGTACAGGCCATAGGTGTAGTTGCCATCTGAAGTAAAGAAAGCAGATATTGTTAGTTAAATATCCGAAGAGGAAATTTACCAGATTTAGGAGTAACTATATAACTACAAAGATGACAATGCTCAAAAGCCTATTTTTCTTACCCTTGGCCTGGTAGGTGAAGTTAAGTTGAGCTGCCATTTGAAGCATGATGCAGGATGCATTCCAAGTGCCCACGGAGGGCGCTGGGTACGGTTGTGGTGCATGAGTCGTGGTTGGCACTGGGGCCGGTGTAGTCGTCGGTGGCACTGGTGCTGGTGTGGTCGTCGTCTTTGGTGGCTCAGTGGTGGTTGTGGTAGTTGTTGAAGTTGAACTGGAGGTGATTGGCTTCACTGTGGTAGTTGAAGTCGTTGAGGTTGATGTGGATGTGCTCGAGGTCAGTGGTTTTGGTTCTTCCGAAGTTGTATCGGGAATCTTTAAATGGGCATCCTTTAAACTAATAACATTTTGAGAGAGCACTGAAAAGGAAAAGTATTGCATTTTAGTAAGCTTCTGTTGTTGCTTTGTTCTACAAATTAAAAGAATAAATTGAAAGGCTTGTGAAATAACATGCAAGTATTAAAATATACTAACATGATCGTATTCTGTTATTTCTAAAACTCTCAACTTAAGTCATAAACTAGCAACAAAAACCGGTTTGTATGTAAAATTTTGCTTCGATATCATTTTCTTTGTTTTGTTTTTATTTTAACCCATTTTTACTTGTCACGAATGTGAGTCATTAGACGCTCAATGAATAATTTATTTGCGTTTTTAACAAGTGATAAGGGAAGAATCAAATAAACTGTGACGGACCACTGGTCACAGATACATACATATGGAGACAGAATTAAAGCGATTATGCGAGTTAAGCAGATAATGTAAATAATTGACTCAAAGTTTGCAAACTTCATGGATGTCATGAAATATTTTCCAGTTAAGTATTTCCCGTCATGCGGTTCTTATTTCGATGATAAAGTCTACAAAGAAAGGCTTTACTTGTATTTCCAGAGCCAGCAGTTTTATCTAGCATTTCTGCCCCCTTTACTCCTCACATTCCCTTTTGTAAAATACGTGTGTTTTTCAACAACAGTGCAATGGAATGTACACATTATCGGTGTTGGTGATTCACCTGCAACTGAATTTTTGTGTTTATGGTAGTTATTTTATTTTTTTTTTTGCATGGCATCTGCTTGTGAACTCTGCACCCAGTGTGCGGTCTTCGCTTCCACCCACCGCCCGCTCCCCGTTCTAGTTCAATGCCGTTTGGTAATGCAGTCCAGAGAGATGACCTTTAAATGCAAGTTAAGCGAGCAAACAGACTGAGGAAAGGCAGACAGACAAACAGACAAGGGGCGTGTCGCGCCTCAGACATGTAATACACTTTTCAGGCGAAGAGAAAAATGCTGGGAAAATAAATCGCATGTGGTAATAAGATTTATTTGCCACAACCATGCAAGAAGGGTGCGAAGAATGCAGACCAAAGGGCAATGAGGTATGACTACCAGTTTTAAAAATTATTTAAAAAAAAACAAGTTGATGAAAAGTAAAATCTGACTTTGCATAACCGCATACTTATGTTATATCACACACTGGAATAAATTTGAAAAGAAGATTAAAGAGGGGTTAAAAATCTCCTAAAAATGTTTTAAGCAAATTACATTTCGAAATAAGTTTGATTTAGATTTAAACACTATTTTCTTGTGTGGATTAACTGATAACGTTGCTTATTTAATCAGAATACTACCTGAAAAACACCATAAACGTTGATCACTGAGCACTTAGTAACTATATTTAGTACCTTAAGATCAGCAGAAGAGTTAAAATCATTAAAAATTTCACAATATTTGTAATCTATTGAATTTATTGTTAAACAAGAGGCGTAAGTCATAACATGATGAGTGATAACTGATCAGTGATGCATTCTGCTGGTCAATACTTTTGTGACACCCGCTTTGTGTCGTATAATCTGGTTTTCCATTCTATTGTTTTGCACAATATGTAAAAATTTCGATAGTGGCCCATTATTCGAGCCTTATCAGCAAGTGAGAGGAGTCCGTGTACTGTGAATTTTCCACTCTTTTGAGAACTATCGCCTTAACTATTGTGTGCTAGATACGGGGGACTTTAGTAGTTGTGAAATCTAATGCAAATACTTGGCAGCATGTGGAGATTAGGAGTGGAAAACTAGCAGGCAAACCGCAAGAAATCGGAGACTGCAAATGACATCAACTGAAAGCAGGGTACCAGGGGGTAATACCCGCCATTATAGGGGCGTCTACGGGACGAAGACGAGGGAGATGATAAGCGGAGAACAATAGTTGGGCAAATAAATAACAATTTAGACGCTGCTGCTGCTGTGAATCAAATGTAATTACATAGCTGATGAAGGGAGGTGAAAGCAGACAGAGATGATAAATAGAATAGAGAGAGGGACAGAGAGGGCGAATCCCTTTATCTAGCTTTATCTTTTTTTTATTCACTGGATGCAGGTAGTAGTTGTTGCCAGATGAAAGTTGAGGTGGCAGTGGGATGAGAGGGGAAGAGGGGAGGTGCTGCCCTGGGGGGCTGCAATGAACGGTAAGGGCCACCATTTTGTTAGAACGGTGAGCAATGGCCGGCTAAAATCCCCGATAAAACTGGATAATTGCCATAATTATCGCTCTTTGTTCGTCTCCCCAAAAAAGAAGACAACTCTTTTTTTAATCTGCCTGTTTTTTGTTTTTTACTTTGTCCGCAGATAAAACACTACAATCAGGCTGGTGGGGGGTTACGTGAGCGCAAGCGAGACGGCAAGTGGCGAAAAAACGACAAATATAAATAATTTGCGATGAATAAGCACATTGAACAAAGGCTTCCAGCGCGACGCAGTTTTTATTTTTTTCTTTTTTGGGTAGGTTAAGGGTTTTTGTTTGCTCACTCACCTGTGCCACTTAATAGCAATATCAGTGCGGAGCAGGTCAATAGTTTGCTGCCGAACATATTGGAGATTGATCTGAGTTGTTGGTCTTGCTGTGATTTTTCCGTTCCGTTCACTCAGCTGACAAATTACACTGCTGGTTGTTGTTGCGCTGTCCAAATTAGTTTTTATTTTTCCCCTTTCCTCCTAGCTAGTGATGTGAGAAATGTATATTACAGCATCGATGTATCGAATCTGAATATCGATGTTTTTTTAAACATAAAAATATCGAATGAGGTGGCAATATTGGTTGGGCAGCTGTAAACTTAAGCAATGACTCAAACCTACTTAAAAATTCTGAATTTGTGTTGTTTTTTAAATAAATAATTTAAATTAAAGTTAATTACAGTTAACTTTAAGAGTTACAACCTCTTTCAAAATACCGTCTCATCGCGATCTCGTTTAACTCGAATTTTAATTCCTTGCACTATTTAACAATTTTAAAGAGCAAATAAAAAACTATTTTATTTAGAACTCAAAAAATTCTTTTTGAACAATTAAATTAATATTTGATGGATAATATATGGACTCAAAAGTATTTAATAATAACTCAAGTTGATTAATTTTAAAATTTCACTTTTTTTTATTCAAGATTCAGCCTTAAAACCTTTGATTTAAGGGTATTATAATATGAGTTATAAGTACAAACTTAAGTTTTCGAAAATGACCTCTCCTTGTAATGTTAAATACATGTGACAATATGAACGCTTTTTGTGACCAAATACATGTTGTATCAAAAATACATTTGTGCAATAGTAAAAGGGATTGAGTATTAAGTTAAAGCTCTACTAATACTGTAGCTGCATCTTGTCCAGCAAGTGGTCAATGGCCCCCTGGTCGAGCTGCTCGTCGTTTTCAAACACAAAGTCAAAGCCACCGGACAGATCATCCAGATCGCATTCGGAGGGCACATCGTCTATGCCCGCGGTGAAGGTCCAGCCCCGAGCGCAGCGCGTTTCCGGGCGGGATGTGAGGCGCAGGGTGAGGACCCTATCAGAGCCATAGGTCTCCCGGAACCACTTGACGTCGTTCTTGCGCCGCACATCGCTGACAAGGATGTAGGGCGTCTGCTGGCGGGCCAGCGCCTCCGTCATGGCCACGCGGCAGAAGTAGCCGTAGTCCTGGGCGCGCACCTCGTCACTCCACACGATCATCTCGCGGCGATACTTCTCCTTGTAGGGTCCATCGCTTAGGAGGGCACTGAGATCCAGCTGCAGCTTGCGGGCCCACTCCGACTTGATGGGCTCCGAGATTCTAACGATCCGCGATCGGTCTCCCAATCTAATAAAAGAAATCACAAATATATATTATTATATTATTATTATTGCAATTATGCGTTCGGTTGTAGTTATTATGAAAAAAAATGTCTTAAAAACTATAAGAGTTTAATAATGGTCCGAAATCTCTGCCTTTAAGATCGTTAAAATTTTTGTCTTTGTTTTTATGAGAGTAAAGACAGTTAGTACATATTTGCATATAAGTTTTAATGCGCTTATAAATTGGGTAACCAGAGCAAAAACACACTAAAAGGTTATAGCTTAGAAGAGTATAAAAATTATAGATAACCATGTTTGGGCAGATGCACATGTTTCATAATAGTTTTTTTCTTTATAACTGAGAATATAACTGGCAGCTGCAATTCTAGAGATTTTTCCTAAAATTACGAAATATTTATGTCGTTATTAAGAAAAAATCTCATAGAAATTTCAAAAATGTACAATCAACGGCCTAAATTTAATTTAAATTTTTTTAACAAAAAAAATGTACACAATACAAAAACTACTTTTAGTCACAGTGCTATAAACAAATGTACATACAGCTGCACTCATTTTCGGTGCAGCTGTATGTACATTTGTTTTGACCTTTTTGCACTTTTTGACCTTTTAAAAGGCAAATAAGGTAATTTGAAAGGCACTTGAAAATTACTTTTTTTTTTTTTAAATATTTATTTTGAAAGGTTAACTTTAGCGAATAAATAACATTTTTAATTGTCATTGATAAACTGAACCATTATCAAATCCATTTGTTTTGTTCTTGAGTTTATAAATAAATTAGGTTTTTTTTTAATTAAAAAGTAATTTCTGTTGTGTTTTTAAAGTATGGTTTTTAGCATTTTGTGTTGCCTGAGTGCAATTGTTTTCGCCGCAAATGTACTTTCAAAACCTATTTTTTCAGCATGTTAAAGTTCTAAATTTTTAAAAACATTACATAAAGTTTTTATCAATAAAACATGGTTCACCTTCAACATAAAATTGATTGATCTATTTATTAGCACCTCTATTAGCTTTTACCATTCCCCACATGTCTGCATATTGGCAGCTAATGTAACCTAGAGAAAGTGTTTTATTTTTGAAAGCTGATACAGCTTTAAGTTATCATTTCAGGAGGGGGATGTCCAACTTACCGCTGCTGCAACCTCTCGGATATGTAATCCTTGCCGCACTTGCGCTTGCCACTGATTAGTACGATTTTCATAATTTTTCTGTGGCTGTGGCCCACTTTCACTTTTGGTCGCGCGTCGCTGGCTACTTCCAACGCTTCTGCCGCTGCCTTTGATACTGCGGGTTCTTCGTGGAGCTCATCTGATCTGCCTTGGCCTACGCCTTGACTTGACTTTATTGTGTTTATGTTAATATTATTTCCAACAATTGCGGTCGGCATCACAATTGTTTACCTTTTTTATTTCACTGAGCAGAGCAGCTGGCTTTCGAGTTTATCGTTACAGCGAACATATCGATTGCACGCGAAACGAGCGGGGTTTTTAAATTTTTTCATTAGGCCAGTATTTACAACCAAAACGCTTAAGAAACTACAGGTAATTGGCCAAAACAGCTTTTTATAAGTATTTTATAAAATTATTTCCATTACTTTTAAATTTTAAAGATGTCAATTTCACATTAAAACTAATTGCAACAGCGAAGTTGTGTTTATCAAATAAATTATTTAAGCTCCCTATTTTGTAATAACTAATAACTAATTTGTACAATTAAATATCAATTTTTTTGAATTAATTTATTTTATGGAAAACAGTTAATTCACGTTGTTTTTCTTATTTTAATTAATCTTGTCAACATGGCAAGATTTATTTTTAAATAAAAAATCGCAATAGGAATATATAAGTTTTGTTTAATTTCTTTCTTAATGTACAAGTAATTCACTTAACTAAAAGCCGTGCCTGCGTAAAAAGCTGCTGCCCCCGGTCTGTGGGTCGTTGGTCTGCTCTTTATCTGTAGTATTGCGATTGCTGCCAGTTGCCACTCGAGCCACCCGCTACTGTTTCTGCG
Source organism: Drosophila oshimai (assembly GCA_018150695.1). Taxonomy (NCBI): domain Eukaryota; kingdom Metazoa; phylum Arthropoda; class Insecta; order Diptera; family Drosophilidae; genus Drosophila; species Drosophila oshimai. Next base: position 41,886 of record JAECWM010000031.1, on the reverse strand, counting down.
GAACCACCAGGGCCAGGGCCGCCAGCACCACCAGGATTGCTGGAATTTTGATCACCCGGAGGACCGGCGCTTCCAAAGGAGGCCAGCACGCTGCTGTAGTAGGAGGCATCTGCCACCGACTCGGACTGGTGAGGCGGACCCTTCTTTAGGCTGTGGTGCAGCGAGGCCTTGCCCTGGTGGCAATCCTGGGCATTCGCATTGTTGATTCTTGCAAGATTGGCCAGCGTGAGCGTGGAGTGGCCTTGGCCAGCGCCGGCGGATCCTGGTGGCGGTATGGAACCGATCACTGGTCGTGATTGGGGGCGGGTGGCAATGGAGGTGGACACAGAAGAGGTCGAGGGAACAGACGACTCGGAGAGCTGCAAGGGGCAAGCGGTTTTTATAGACAGGACAGCTTAGTTTAGGAGCCATAGCTACCACTCGCCTTGCGCTGCTTGTGCAACTCCAGGCCCAGGTCGTTCGGCTTGGGCTCCATGGACACCATGGACGCCAGCTGTGGCAGTGGCTGCAGCGGTGGCTGTAGCGCAACATGTCTGTGGTTTATGTGCGCCTGCAGGTCTCGCTGGGAAAGGTACGTTCGCCGGCAGCCGGAACTCCCATATCGACTACCGCCGTGTGTGCACATGAAGACGGTGCCCAGGCCACTCTGCTCCACACGGAGCACCTTGTCCGTGCATCGGGGACAGCTCTTGATGGGCTCTGCGCGGGCGCACTTGAGGCAGAAGACGTGCTTGCATGGTATCATCCGGCCGTAGACCAGGATCGGCTTGTCGCACTGGTCGCAGCAGTGGATCATCGGGTTGAGCACCTTCTCGCCGATCAGGCTCACCTTGTGGCTCCACTTTAGTCGCAGCATTGGCTCCGGTGGCCCGCGAGAGAGTGTCGTAAAGGTGGGCGCCTCCAGCTGCGATATGTCCGCCTCCATGTCAACTGTAAAAGGTGAGCGATAGATTGAATATCCATTGCATTGGTATAAAAACGTTCCAACTAGTTAATTTGCTTTTAAAAGATTAAGCCACGAAGGAACTTGATGAAACTCACTTGTCTGGCTGAGCACAGGTACAGAAACAGGTGGCACTTGCTGGAGGACCTGTGGCGGCTGCAACTGCTGAGGTGTCGGCGGGGTCATTTCCTCGCCAGCCACTCCCAATCCTGGTACACCCTGCGGTTGCTCCTCCAGTGGAGGAAGCACCTCCATTTCGGCCTCTTTGTCCAGATCCTGCATGGCTGCATCTTCAGCTGGCTCCAGTCGCCCGGGACTGTCCTCCAGGGCTGCACTGCTGGCTACCAGGGCTGCTGCGGCAGCGGCATCGGCGATGCTGTGGTCGTCTATTTTCTTGCCACGACCACGGCCGCGTCCCCGGCCTCTTCCCCGTGCCCTGGTGCCACGCCCACGTCCTCGACCGCGCTTCACTTCCTCCGTGTCCATTTTGCACTCGTAATCCCCTTGGTTTTCGCCGATTTTCCCGTTTTTCAGTTTTTGTTTAGTTCCGCATTTGCGCCCGGGCAGGGTTGTCAACTCTACTGACAGTGCTGCCTGACTTTGGGGTGGCCATCCCACCAGCGAAAAATACCGAAAATAAATTTAGACACAGAGGCAACAATCATTTGGATTAAAATAATAAATAATAAAATTTAAAAAAACCTATTTACGTAAAAAAGTAACTTGTAAAATAAATCTCTATACATCTTAAAAGGACTTGAAAAGAAATAAAGGAGCTTATTTTAGAAACCTTTAGTTTATTTATATTTCTCAATCAAAAGATTGTTTACACGTTTTCAAAATTCTTATAAAGTTGTATTATGATGATATTTGTCATTCATCTTAGTTTTACGCAGGTTTGTAAAGTTCCAAAATTGTAAAGTAAAAGCAAAAGGATTCGGACCACTAGTGGCTTTTTTTCCAACCTACGTTTCCAAAAGATTTATCAATGTTTTTAAATACATGAGTTCTTGAGTTAAAAAAATTTAATCTCAGTTAAATCAATCGATGCATGTCTATTTATATAAAGTATAATATATAACTATTCAAAGCTTTTTATAGTTATTTTAAATATGAAATGTTTATTATCCTAATAAAATCATGGTCAATCTAAACCAATCATCATAATTTTTAAGTTGCACAAAAAGTATTTACTAGTAATAGTAAGTTACGCGTCGGCGTCATCCACCTTGGGAGCGAGGTAATAGCGAATGTAGCCATAGTCCTCGATGGCGTATTCCACCAGAAGAGGCACCTCGGAGGCCAGGCAGATCTTCACGCGATCCGACAGGGGCCTAGCCTTGGTAAAGGTGCCCAGGTACCGTCCGGCGAAGGTCTGGGTCAGTGGGTCCTTCACATCGATGCTCACATCCATTTTGCTGCCCTCGCTCAGTTTGATGTTCGCCGAGCCCAAATCCCCGTTGGCTGAGAACTTTATTCCATTTTTGGTGCAGGCAATCACCATAGATTCGCTGAACATGCTCATGTCCCGACAGATGCGGGCGAATTCCATCGATGGTAAGTGCACGGTGCAGGAGTACTCCGTTTCGATGTTTAACAGTTTCAGCTCGTAGTCTGTTGTGCGCTCTTTTCCATCCGATTCGAAGCTGAGCAGCACTTTGTCGGGTTTGTCGGAGGCACTGATGGTGACCATGTCGTCGCTATTGGTACACTAGAGCACCTTGGCCAGGGATTTGAGGTCCAGTCCCAAAGAGACGTTGCAATCACATCGGAACTTTTCGAAGCAATTGGATTGCAGGCACAAAGCCACTAACGACACGTGCGAATTGTCCACCGATTGTAGCTGTAGTTGAGGGATTGTAAAAGTTGAGCAACTTTAATTTAAAGTTACATTTTACGAGGTGAATGGATTGGCTTTATGTAGATGTGTTAATTAATAGACAAACTTGGTCTTAAATTAAGAAGCCAAAATTAATTTTTCAATTCAGTTGAACTTTTAAGTTCCACTGTGTTAAGAAATTTGACGTTTGGAAAATTCTAGGATTAAATGCATTTTTCCATTCCCGTACAGATTTCATGTATGTTTCTATGTACTTGCGATACTCGAAGAGTAAGCAAATACTGTGAACGGACAAATGTCTGTCCGTCCGTACGAACATCGAGATCTCGGGAACCATAAGAGCTAAAACCACCAAATTTTGCACACAGACTTCTTTATACCCCACGTAGATCAAGTTTGTTTCAAAACCCGACCACGCCCCTTTGACCGCCCACAAACCGCGAAACTCTGTGGTGCCCTAATAAATGTTGTTTGTATTGAAAACATTTACACATCTGGCCAATTTCAAAAATTGTGTACACAAGTGCGTTTAAAATTGATTGTGCCAAAAAGCAGGCTACACTTTTTTAAAGGTGGAGGGCTGGCGACTCTAGCGTTTTTTCTTTTTTTCAGTCATAATGCTATCCAATACTTTGACTGGGTGGCATGGTTGTGGGTCGCTTGTTTGAGGACCTAAGGTATTTCCTCGAAAATGCGTATCTAGTAATAGCATTAGTGTTTCTTCGCTAAAAGAAGTCCACGAGGCGTCCTGTCTCTTGAGATAGCCCAGATTCGAGGATGACTTTGAGAGTACCTTTCGTAATCTTGCTGCTTCCGAAGAGGATTCAATTTCCGAACAGAATTTTCTCCAATCCTCTCTTTTGCCTGCCTAGTGAGCTTTTTGAATTGAGCTAGACTGTGTTTATATTCTGACCAGTTTTGTTCACAACTTAGTCTTTTTGCTCTGTTGAAGAGTTTCCTACATTCTACTTGTTTCCACTATGTCTATTTCTTGTTTCCACCAGGGTGGTTTCCATTTGCCTCTCGGCTTGCTGATTGGACAGGATGCTTTATACGCATTGTTACAGGCTTCAGCGAAGGCTGTCGTGAGGTAAGTGACATGTTCCTCCGATAGAGGAATCTGCTCTGGAGGAGCTGGTAGTGCTTTAGCCAGTCTATTTTTAAAGGCTGGCCAGTTGGTTCTGCGGGGGTTTGAGAACGTTACTGGGTCAGGATTGGGCGCACATAATTTTTTGTCGATATATCTGAGAAGGAGTGTTCTTTAGAAACGCTCCACCCTATAAGCTGGTCATGCAAGAAGTTTGAAGTAAGGGTTAGGTCTATGACCTCCTCCCTGTCCTTGATTACAAAAGTGGGGTCGTTTCCCCTATTACAGATAAGTAGGTTGGTGGAGAAAAGGTATTCAAAAAGTAACTCACCCCTCTCATTTGTGTTGATGCTGCCCCACACCTCATGGTGGGCATTTGCGCCGCATCCGATCAGCAGGCCAGTGCCACGATCTTCGCAAACCTTTACGAGTTCCCTCAGCTTGCGACCCGGTATTGGGTCCATGATGTCATACGCTAAGTATGCTGACACTACACATAGTGACCTGTCCTAGAGCTTTAGACTTATCGATGTAGTGTCCGCATCGCTGTAATTATAAAGCATAAATGCACTAAGGTGCCTTTTAGCTAAAATACAAGTACGGGTTTTACCTTCTCCTTGAGCTGCGAGCAGCTTATACTTTGGGGTGCTGAGTCCACAGATCCTATTGGATACAATCCAGGGTTCCTGGATCAGCACCAGGTCGGCTTCGTCTCTCGCTAGACGAAGCATAAGGGCAGCAGAGGCTGCTTTACAGTGATGGAGGTTTATCTGCACGTCCACCAGAGACATCGTGCAGATTCGCCTCTATCAACGTCACATCAGCGTCCAGGTCATCACCGAAATCTTCGCTCATGGAGTCGGTACCCCCGTTACCCAGCTTGTTGAAGCCCTGGAGAAGGGTTGCCTTGGATATCACCGCCTCGCAGTTCTCCTCCTCTCTGCCTGGCTCCTCCATCTCGGTGGCCAGCACCTCTTCGACACCAGGCTCGTCCTTTTGCTTGGTGTCCGACTTATACACCCTGATGCGCACCGAGCTAAAACCGAAGTATAGCTCTCCGTGCATTGCATCAATGAGTGCAGTGGATTTCTTATTCAGGATGAGTAGCACCTGACGCAATGGGCCCTGCGTCTCTTCCACCTTTGACACCTTCCAGTCGGAGGACGGCAGGCTGGGGTTGCATCTTTGCAGCATCGAGAGGATCTTCTCCGGCTCCTTAAAGGAGGACGGGACCCATATAGAGGCTCTTGGCCTACTCGGGATGTCCTTCCAGTCAACAGCGACCAGCTTGGCACCTGGGTAGACCTCACCCAGTCTAGACACGGCCGCTTTGAATAGCTCTGCCGACCTAGCCCCTTTGCACGCCATCACCTTTACGTTACCCTGGTACCACCCTGCATCTTTGCAGATTGGTGGGGGTCCAGGGTCAGCTTCCAGCACCTCGAAGCACTGTACAGCCAGTGCTGCCTCAACCCACTTCCACTGGTTTCTCGGGATTCTACCCTCTGTGTCGCCTTGGTCCAGGACTCCAAGAAGGATCTTGTCCTTTGCCATTTCCGCGAAGCTCTTGTTTGCCACGACTGGCACGTGCGTTCTGATCTTCTTAGGGGCATTTTGAGCCGCACTTTCCTGGGATCGTTGCCGCTTAGGATTTTTGATAGCCTCCTTCGGCCTCTCCAGTACAAAATTGGGCAGCACAGACTTAGCCCAGTCAACTTTCTTCAACCACTCCGCTGAGGGGGTGGTGATGTTGCTGGTTGCCTGTCGCTTAAGGATGGCCGCAGCGGATTTCATGGTATCCTCCTTCGGCCTCTCCAGTACAAAATTGGGCAGCACAGACTTAGCCCAGTTAACTTTCTTCAACCACTCCGCTGAGGGGGTGGTGATGTTGCTGGTTGCCTGTCGCTTAAGGATGTTAGCGGCGGATTTCCTCTCCCCGTACCTGTCCATCTTGGCCTTGCTAGTGGATGCACCCGACTGATCTGCAGCTGCGCTTGTGGTAGCACCTTGCTGGTCGCTCGAGGTGACAGGGGTGTTGGTTTCGGTCACCACCTCGCCTCTGACCAGGGGGTGATTGAGCCCAGTTGGCTGCTGTTTCGCCGGGGTGGAGTTGACCTTAGCTCCAGTGAGCTCTGTCATTCCTCCAGTAGCAGTGACTGCCGTTGGGTTGACTCTAGGTTCAGCCACCTCTGTCGTTGACCCCTCGGTCCTCGCCGGATTTATGGGAGTTCCGGTCTCCTTCTTGTTTTTGTTATTGTTAGTCTGGTTCATTCTGATCCCCACGAGCTGCGGAGAAAGGGTGGTCCACCTCCCGCAGAGATCCGCGCTACGGGAGGTAAGGCTGGCTGATCCGGAGGGCGCCAGGTATCCGGATGCTCCGTTTGCGACTGGGCTATTTTTAAAGGGCCCCCAGCCAGGTTGATCATCGGCACGGGTCGCATGACACCTTGATCCAGCCCATAAGGCAAGATCTAATACAACATAGAATTAAAGTTAAAAAACGGATATTCTGAGTTTAAGTCTACAAAGTAAGCCCTTTTTGGTTTTGTCCCGTAGAGTATGTACCTGGAAGCCCGAGTCGCTGCAATCTGGGGTCCCCTGGGCGATAATCTCCTTCCCTGGCTGCCGGGGCTGCTGCGGCAGCGGCGTCAGCGATGCTGTGGTCGTCGATTTTCTCGCCACGACCACGGCCGTATCCCCGGCCACGTCCCCGTGCCCTGGTGCCACGCCCACGTCCTCGACCGCGCTTCACTTCTTCCGTGTCCATTTTGCACTCGTTATTCTCTTGGATTCGCCGATTTTCGCGTTTTTCAGTTTTTGTTTAGCTCCGCATTTGCGCCCGGGCAGGGTTGTCAACTCTACTTACAGGGCTGCCGGACTTTAGGGTGGCCATCCCACTAGCGAAAAATACCGAATATAAATTCAGACACAGTGGCAACAATCATTTGGTTTAAAATAATAAAAATATAAGGAAAGTATGCATTTTAATTTTTCTTAAAATTTTAAAAGCATAAAACATTAAGACATAGAATAACTATTGATTTCTCTACCATGTTAAAAAAACTTATTTACGTTAAAAAGTAATTTGTAAAATAAATCTCTATATACCTTAAAAGTAATATAAAATTTACAGACTTAAAGGAGCTTATTTAAGAAACCTTGTATTTATTAAAATTTCTCAATAAAAAGATTGTATATAAGGTAGTGCACATAACTATACGACACCCCAAAAACTTTTGTTTCAGCCCTCGCCAAAATCCAGTTCGTCACGTTGAGAGAAAATTTTAAATGCAGATTGAAAGAACAAAGTGTAATGTGTAAAAATTAGTCATCTTTCCCGGAGAGATCCTCTCCTGGAAGATGAGCCGTTGGATTTTCCAAAAATGCTCACTTTTTTGCCTTTTCGCTTCTGTATCATAACTATACGACACTTTTGCCATTTTTTTTTTTTTGTCTCCCACGGATGTTGGACAACAAAATTTTGTTTACAGAAGTGTAAATACATGTGTTAAGAGTAATTTAAGATTTAATTCTACAACCTTGTGTCTATGCATTTTTTTATATCCGACTTATAATTATTTCAAAGGACTTTGACAAATTAGGTGACCCAAAATCCTTTTTTGGTTTCGATTTAGGCCTTAACATTCGACAACACCATCATACAGAATAACTAAAAAAAAAACCGATTCCAATTCCTAACTTTTTGCTGCCAAAATCTGGAAAAAGTGTTTTTTAATGCCATTTTGGTCACTGTTAACGCCATTATTAAAATAACCACACTGTAAAAAAATTCTTAATTTATTAAACAAGTAGCTCCTAACCATCCTTCGTAAGGCTGCATCATTGGATTGGCCAGAAAGCACATGACATGGACGAGGCAGGGGAACAAAGTTCCACCCAAACTTTGCTACCTGGAGTACTATGTGGAAACAGCTGTTTCTAGCATTATAATGGCGGGTGGAACTTTGTTCCTCTGCCTCGTCCATGTCATGTGCTTTCTGGCCAATCCAATGATGCAGCCTTACGAAGGATGGTTAGGAGCTACTTGTTTAATAAATTAAGAATTTTTTTACAGTGTGGTTATTTTAATAATGGCGTTAACAGTGACCAAAATGGCATTAAAAAACACTTTTTCCAGATTTTGGCAGCAAAAAGTTAGGAATTGGAATCGGTTTTTTTTTGAGTTATTCTGTATGATGGTGTTGTCGAATGTTAAGGCCTAAATCGAAACCAAAAAAGGATCCTGGGTCACCTAATTTGTCAAAGTCCTTTGAAATAATTATAAGTCGGATATAAAAAAATGCATAGACACAAGGTTGTAGAATTAAATCTTAAATTACTCTTAACACATGTATTTACACTTCTGTAAACAAAATTTTGTTGTCCAACATCCGTGGGAGACAAAAAAAAAAAATGGCAAAAGTGTCGTATAGTTATGATACAGAAGCGAAAAGGCAAAAAAGTCAGCATTTTTGGAAAATCCAACGGCTCATCTTCCAGGAGAGGATCTCTCCGGGAAAGATGACTAATTTTTACACATTACACTTTGTTCTTTCAATCTGCATTTAAAATTTTCTCTCAACGTGACGAACTGGATTTTGGCGAGGGCTGAAACAAAAGTTTTTGGGGTGTCGTATAGTTATGTGCACTACCTTATGTATGTTTTCAATATTTTTATAAAGTTGTGTTATAAAGATAGTTGTCACGTTTGTACACAGTATAATATATAAGAAACATTTGTAATTGTTTTAATTATTCAAAGCTTTTTATATTTCTTTCAATTGTGAAATGTATATTATCCTAATAAATCCATGGTCAACCTAAACCAATCAGCATAATTTTTAAGGAGTTATTTTTACAAACTATGTTAGAAAAAGGTAGAATAAATTGCACATAAAGTGTTTATTAGTAATAGTAAGTTACGCGTCGGCGTCATCCACCTTGGGAGCGAGGTAATAGCGAATGTAGCCATAGTCCTCGATGGCGTATTCCACCAGAAGAGGCACCTCGGCGGCCAGGCAGATCTTCACGCGATCCGACAGGGGCGTAGCCTTGGTAAAGGTGCTCAGGTACCGTCCGGCGAAGGTCTGGGTCAGTGGGTCCTTTACATCGATGCTCACATCCATTTTGCTGCCCTCGCTCAGTTTGATGTTCGCCGAGCCCAAATCCCCGTTGGCTGAGAACTTAATTCCATTTTTGGTGCAGGCAATCACCAAAGATTCGCTGAACATGCTCATGTCCCGACAGATGCGGGCGAATTCCATCGATGGTAAGTGGACGGTGCAGGAGTACTCCGTTTCCGGTATACCCAAGTGATCCTGATCGATATTTAACAGTTTCAGCTCGTAGTCTGCCGTGCGCTCCTTTCCATCCGATTCGAAGCTGAGCAGCACTTTGTCGGGCTTGTCGGAGGCACTGATGGTGACCATGTCGTCGCTATTGGCACACTTGAGCACCTTGGCCAGGGATTTGAGGTCCAGTCCCAAAGAGATGTCACGATCACAGCGGAACTTCTCGAAGCAACTGGATTGCAGGCACAAAGCCACTAACGACACGTGCGAGTTGTCCATCGATTGCAGCTGAAATTGAGGGGGTGTAAGAATTATGCATCTTTAATTTAAAGCTACATTTAACGCGGTGCAGGGATTGGATTTGTGTTAAAAAATTTGACGTTTGGAAAGTTCAAGGATTAAATGCATTTTTCCATTGCCGTACAATTCTCTTGTAAGTTATCTTGTTATTTTTGTTTCATGCGATCCAGCTAAATCGGAAAAATAAAGGCAGAACCTTAAACAGCATACGATTTTTATTAAAAAACGGTTATTTTGAGTTAAATTTAGCAAAGTTAGCCCTTTGTTATGGTTTTGTGTTGTAGAGTAATTGAGCGATACAGATAAATATGTACATATGTACCTGGAAGCCCGAGTCGCTGCAATCCAGGGTCCCCTGGGCGATAATCTCCTTCAGCGCGTCCACAATCTTCTTCAGCAGTAATGTCTGTGATAAGCGCGCCTCCAGCATTTTTAAAAAGTAACAATCGCAAGTCCCGTTAATTTCACAATTGGAAATAAACAAACTTCTGTCAATCAGCTGTTTTGGCACAAAAGTAAAGTGACGCCAGATTGTCGCAAAACAGCAATATAGGATTGTAAGGGGGATTCCTTATACTGATTAAAATAAATATTTTAAATTAAATTAATATTATACAAAAAAACATTTGGTTAAGTACATCACTCGCTTCATTTTACTGTTCAGAAAGCAAAAATATATTATATATATTTAGAAATTCATCAAGGAACGTTTTTAAACTCTTAGCGAATAAATTTGGCTTTAAATTTGTTTGTAAAACTATGATCAGGAATTTAATTTTAAATCATTAACGAATACACCCTTATAAAGAAATAAAAAAAACAATATTTTTTAAGCTACTTCCGTAAGATCTGGTAGCACCGCCAACTCCGATTCTGGTTCCGTTTGGAACAGAACCAACCCGTCCAGTTCCGGTTCGGATCCAGCCCATCGTCCAATATGTTTACGCTGCAGGGGAATTTATTTATAACCAATTGCTGAGCTTTGCAATGGCCGCCGCCCAGTTGGAGGAGCCCGATCCAGCGGTGGAGCCCAGCGACTGGAGGCTGTGGTGTCGCCTGTGCGCCAAGGACGACCTGCGAGGCAACATGAACGTCTTCCTAAAGAACGAGCACTCCGGCGAGGCCTCCTCCTTGGAGCTGGCCACCGCCATCGGCAAGTACTTCTGGGTGAATGTGAGTGGGCTGTGGACTCCTTGGAAGCCTTATTATCATTGTTCTGTTTCCACATCCAGATTACGAGGGGAGAGGAGCTCCCAGAAATGATTTGCAGCGAGTGTTTGACACTGGTCACGTCTCTGGTGAATTTCTCGGAGCGGATTACCCGCGTGCAGAAGCTCTACTGCATTCTACAGTCCAGTCATCAGGAAGCTCTTAATCTCCAAGAGCTGCGCTCCAAGTTTGGGCTGCTTGAAGAATCGCTGACAGAGGTTCACTATGTGGATGAGAAGCCTAAGTTGGGTTTACAGGTTGCCTTGTTGCCGGAGGAGTCGGTTTTTGAGATGGAAAATCCACTGACGCCGCAGGGAGAGCAGCAGAAGGAGGGTCAGGCGGATGAGGAACAGCAGGAGGAGGAAGAAGAGCAGGACGAGCAGCCGTATGATCAGGATCCAGACTATGAAGTCGATGAAGATGCCGTGCTGCTGAAGCTCTGCGATGCCTACGGGATCACCGAGGATAACTCCTCCAGTGGCAGTTTGACTGACTCCTCTCCCAAGCGAGAAAAACCAGTTAAACAAGAACAGGATTCAGACAAGAAACACCAGTGTAGCGAGTGTTTAAGGAGCTACGCAACCTCAAGGACCCTGCATCGACACCTAAGGCAAGATCACGGGAAGATTGAACCCTCCAGTGACCCCCTCCAGTGCCCGGATTGCCCCAAAAAGTTTCGCACGCACTACTTGCTGGAGCGGCACAGCCAGACGCACCTGCCCATGCCCAAGCGGAAGCAGTATGACTGCAGCAGCTGCGACAAGAAGTTCACCTCCAGTGTGTCCGCCCAGCAGCACGCCCAGTACATGCATCTCGACGAGCGGCCGAGACCGGTGATCTGCGAACAGTGCGGCGTTGGTGTCCACTCGATGAGCGCCCTCAAGGAGCACGTGCTGAAGCACACGGACTACGCCCCTTTCGAGTGCGAGGTGTGCAAGAAGTGCTTCAAATCGGCCAATCGCCTGAAACACCACAAGGAGACCCACGACCCGCACAAGTACATCTGCCCGGAGTGCGGCATGCAGCTGAACTCGCGACCTACGTTGAATAGACACAGGCTGGTGCACACGGACCAGATGCAGCACAAGTGCGACTACTGCGGCAGGGAGTTCAAGCGCGCGAAAGCCCTAAAGAACCACCTCATCCTGCACACTGGACTAAAGCCATACTCCTGCGACTTTTGTGATCGCACCTTCGCCAACGGCTCCAACTGCCGTACGCACAAGAAGAAGTCCCATCCCGAGGAGCTGGCCGCCCAGGAAGCCGCGGGCGGTGGCAAGTCCTACAACCGAAACATACCCAAGCTGGAGGCCCTCAAGGCGTTGTGAGTTTCTTTTGTAAAATTATGGGGTTACATGAGTTTTGTAGGACATTTTTTCAAAGGTTCAAGTCAGTTGCAGTTTAACTTTTAAAAATAGTGGATAGAAATTGTTCTTTTCATTTTACGATTTGGTTTCTTTTTATTAAGTATAATATTAAAATTAAAAAAAGGGTTGCAAAATTACCTACACTTTGTGTATGTTGTCCGTCGTTCTATGAATAGATTTTAAGATACACTAACTAACAAAAACTATTACGTTTTAAAGTTTTAATAGGAATTTTTTAAAGGAGGCCATAGATCATAAGAAAATAAGCAAGATAATAGATTTTCCTGCTTTGAACCCTTAAAACGCATGTAATACTTTTGGATATTTAATTTAAAAATGTTTAACGTTCATATTTCTTTTTTTAGCACCAAGAACAAGGACAACCTGTCGCCGGTGGCCACCAAACAAAGCGGATGCTTTGCTTTCGGAAAAAAGCCTAAGCCGCCTATAAAAGACAACACCAGTCCCCCTGCCGATCCGAGTCCACCTTCCACTCAAGAAACCAAGGCTGACACAGCTCCTGATCCCAGTGGGGAAAGCATAACTCAGCCCGATCCCCCCGCATCGGCCATACCTACGATTGACAATATATACAATCACATTATGATTGACTATCGCTGAGGGCGGCTCATTGAGTGTGAATGTAATCAAGCTATAAGTTTAATTAAGTGTAATTGAATTTGTTATAAACTGAGAAATGATTTATTTTCTTTCAACACCACAACATTTTTATTTACAAATTTAAACTTGTTATTTTTAGAAACTGTACACAAAAACAGTTAGGTTATTTCTTTTGAAAACCAATGCAAATTAAAATAAAACAAAATGTCACATTTAAAATATACCTAAATTTTTGGAAATTTTGATACAAATGATATGTGCGCAATTCTATGGTTCAAAAACTAAGCCGGCAAATCGAAAGTGCCTCCCTACTCTTTCTGTTTGAGTTTACAAAAAAATTGCATTGCTCACTGTTAAAGAACGAATTGAAAAAAATCCAAACAAGCTTTTCTAAAATTCTTAAAATAAAAAGCTATGTACCTACATATTTTGGTGCCATAATTTAAGTGATGTGGAATAACGTAATTAACTGAGCGGGAAACCGGGTTTAAATGGATCCGTCGTTTGGCGCATGTGCTCTGAATGTCGGAGTCGGAATCTTAGGCGAAGTCAAGTCACCCCCGTTTAGAGTCTATCCTGGTATAAAGGAATTTAGTTCAGTTGACAGCGTGCGCCTTTCTCGTGTCCTGCTCTCCATGGAAATCTATTTAAACATTTTCGCCATAATCGAGTGAATTAAAACGGTGAAGATGTGTGGAAAACAATAGGAATTTAACCAATTTAATCATGGCCAGTTTGGGCAATAAACAACGTACAAAAAAAGAGTGAGCAGTACTTTACTCTGATGTGTGAGCCGAAAAATCAAAAAAATCGATTTCTCCCCCAATGAAAACAAAGTGCATTAAATGGCCATAAACGCCCGATGAATACCAAATAACCCAACTGTGCTTTAAACCGTAAAAATTGTGTGTTTAAAACTGTAAAGTTGAAAACAGAACAAAGTCTTTAAATTAAATATTAAACGAAATTAGACAAATAGAGAAAAAATCAAAAGAGCAGGCCGTGCAGCTGAAAAAAAAACTGAATCAAAATACTTTATTACCAACAAAAATAGTAAGTAAATTAAAAAAAAAGGTTCAAATAAAATATGTAAGGTTTTCAAAAAAGTTTAAACAAATTCAAAGTGCCCGTGCAGCCCTGGCGGCCACAGCTGATCCTTTTCGCCCCATCCCTGGTTCCAATTTTCGGAATCAGTAGTTCAGTTCAGTTTAGTAGTTCACTCGCGAACCAAAAAGAACAACACCGAAACTCCATTTGCTGCGCGAAGTTACCCAAAAATCATTGTTTTTCCCAAATTTGAAGTGTGATCAGAATGTGCAAAAGCAGCGTTGATAAATCCCGCCAACTGTAAAAGTGACTGTTTTTAAATCGTCCCCTTTTAAGTATTGTTTTTCGAGCGTTTTTGTCGGCGTTTTTCCACTTGTTTTTTTTACGCACACTACGCGCGCGTGTGTGAGCTGCTGTATATGTGTGTGTGTGCGTGCGTGTGAATAAAAAATCGATTCTTTTGTAAGTTTTTGCCATTAATTACTCCGCCACATATTAAAGTAATTCCAGCCAAGCCAAAAGAGGCTGCAAATGTGTAGCATGTGTGGGGCCAGGCCCGCAGCATAAAAATCTTGTTATGCTCGTAGCAGTTGTTGTTTATAAACGAGTCCAAAGTGTGTGGCGTGGGCGGACTTGAAGTTTACAATCACGGAGACAACTTCCCAGAGAGCCACAAAACTGCATAGTTCGACGATGCTTTGCTTGGCATCTGTAACCCGAGTCCACAGTCCATTCTAAAATCGGTGCAGTAACCCCGTGCTTATCAGCGTACTCGGCAGTATTTGCCAAATTTAAATTGGACATTTACCGAAATCCAATTGGAAGGTATTGAAAAATTCTGGGTTTTCCAGAGAAATGGCTTAAAAATCACATATTCTTGTAACACAAAGCAATGGTGCATTCCTAAATCAAAAGAAATACACATTAATTTGGTTCTTCAATCAAATCCAAATAAAAAAACTAAGTTTTTTTAAATCAATGAAACTAAGAAATACGAAGACCATTAATAAACCAAAACACTAGTTTTTCGAAATCATTAAGTTCATTAGTAATTTTTTTCAAAATTTATAAACAAAGATTTTGGCATTTATATACGCAGTCAAACTTTTACAGCTCAAACCACCTCTGCCATTAAAAATTGTTAGAGTTAAGGAGACATGGAGTTAAATAAAAATTTTATTGACCAATAAAACTACATAGCTCATAAAGAGATTTTGAGTTATAAGAGTTCGACTATATGTATTTTAAAAGTTATCACAGAGAGAGAGAGAGTTATTTAGTGAAGAAACGTACGACGCTTTAAACCTTTAAACCTTGTCAATAAAGAAGAAATAAATTTGTAAATAGTTATAAATGTTTTCCTACCTAACAAAGCATAAAACTATCAAACAAAGTCAAATAAAGCTGCAAAGGTTTACTTATTAACTTTTAAAAGTGTGGTTTATCCACATTAAAGGGTTTTACTGCATTAAGTTCGATTTAAATTGCCAGCATTCACTAATGTGCTAAAAGTATTGGCTTATGATTGAATTTATATTATATTATGCCAAAAACCTTTCCCAAAATGCACTGCATAAATAAAAGGTATTTAAGCAAAGATGAACCTCTTATAGTGCTTTTTTATGATTACTTTTTTAACTCAACTCAATGTAGCATTAAATCCGGTAAATCTAGTTGGAAGTGGATAACCAACTGAATTATGTTCAACTAACTTTCAGAAATTCTATTCGAAAGTACAAATTAGAACAGGGAGCTGATGCAAAATAGAAGATGCAAACAAAAGTTTCGGTGGCGGTAAAGAAGAGAAGCCGCGAACCGCATTATCTTTTTGGCTTGACCCAAATTGCAACTGCAACCTCTGAGCTTCCCCTTGTGGCCTTTGCTTTGTCTTTGTACCAACTTCATCGTCCTTTTGTGTCCTGGGCTCTCCTCCTCCACCTAAAGTCTTTCCTTCCACTCCACTTTTTGTACGATTTTTTTTGTTATCATTTAATGTGCGGCAAGTTAATTGCCGAAAGAACTTTTCCGAGCTGTTGCTGCTGTCGCCTTTTATCAGTGGCAAGTTTTTAAAGTATCTCCCGCCTCCCTTTAGCCAGTCGAAATTAAAAACTTGCCCGCCAGCCTCATTAGTTGGCAATTATGGGGCATTGGGCTCAGGCCAAATGGCTTGTCAAAGTAAGAATTTCCTTATTGAAATTGTTTTGCCCCGCGGCCAGAGGGTGTTCTCCAGGGTTATCAATAGGTTCGCTATTTTTTCGCCCCATGCTCGACTGCAAATGCTCATTTCCTCCCGCTTAAATGACTTTTCATTTCTATTTGACGGAGGCGGCATTTTAATTAGATGTTTTAGCTGAATACACACGACACCCGATACACCCTAGTGTGGAAACTCTTGGCTGGATGCACTCGCCTTGGAAAAGTTTGCAGTTTTCCTTTAGGGTTGCTCGCAGTCCATTGACCAGGCTAGGCATCCCTTTAATCCTCGTTTCTGCGGGGGTGAAAGCGAATTGATTACTAAGAGGTTTCTAAAATTAAATTGCAGCCCTGCTTACCCTGGGTAAATAAGAGATTGCCATTTTCGAAAGACAACAGGAATGTATTTGGAAATACTATTGATAAGAAAATGTTTATTCCGAGTGAACAGATGTTCCAATTACTTTTATTTATTTTGATTTGACACGTTTCATCTTTGTCTGCCTTATAAATTTGTGCAAATTAAACCAATTTACTTTTATATTTTTACAACATTTTTAAGGCTTATTATCCCTTAAATGTTATCTGTTGTTACTCAAGAAATTCGAATTGCAAAAATGTTATCACTACCCTTTATAAAAGGTGTTAAAAGGTGTTGGTTTTAAACTTGTCTTTTGAATTATTTCGTTCGTTTTCATCTAAATTCACGCACCGAACTACCCGTTTTGAAAATACTTTAGATTTTCATATGTATTTTTAGTGTTTTATTATAACGGTGACATCCGTACTAAACTACCGATTAGGCAATATGAACTTGGAGAAGCTTAAGTTATCTAAAAAACACTCTGTTATTGATAAGGTCTTGGAATTTATCGAATATGATAAATGGTTAATTTAACTTGAATGTCTTATCTAATGGGGTCACTAAGTGACAAGTGAATTAATTGTGAAGTTTTTTATACAAGCAGCCAAAACAAAACAATTTGTTGCCCTTAAATAAAGTCATTAAACAGCAACTAATAAGCTCACAAGGACCCCGATAATCTTATATTCTATACTAATAATGTTAAATCAACTTTAATTTTGGAATCCAAAAGATAAGCTCTTACCCCTTAATTGCTTTAACATAAGACAAAAATGTACAACTCTTTAAAAAACAATACATTTGTGTATTCATATGTTATTTTTCAATGTTTCTTTTGGGTTGTAAATTCTCAATGAAAAAATCTTTTATGTGGATTTCTTATCTGACTTTAATGTTCTTTAATTTTGACAACTGTTCAACTGGCGCTACAATAAAAATTGGCTTGTCGTAGTCTCCGACCTATATCAACACTCATAAAATGGAAATAACTCTTGCAAACGCGGCCAACTTGCTTTGTATCTTGGACGTTAGTCAATTTCATTTGTTATCATTGTGTTTCCATATTTGGATTATTTGGCCTTTGAAGGGCGCCTACGCAAAATGCTGAAATATAATCCACTTGGCATACGCATGCTTAAGAGCCTTCATTCCCTTATTGATAAGCCTCGGTCAGCTTTGTGTCATGGTATGTGAAAAAATGTCTGTAGTTGTTTACGTTACTTTAGTTATGTGATGCCATGAATGCACTTCAGCATTTACGTGGGTTTTTCATGTTAAAGCTATTGAAACTGTTTATTCATGTGAGATGCAGACTTCGTGTTATTTGATTAAAAACATGCTTTAAATAAAATTATTTTTGTATACTGAATTATAGATATTGTTTGACAATTCTCTTCTTAATTTACTAATTTTCAACGACTTCCATAACATTTTAAATTTTTCTCTTGCCAATCAAAACTTTCTAACAGTCATCTTCTTATTTTAAGTTCTTAACAAATTTTGTCATCAATGAAAGCTAATACATTTATAAATTAAAAGCAATCTGCCCTTATGATCTTAAGTCTTTATGAAGTAGCAAAAAGTGCTAAAAATTAAATTTGTTCATAGATTATGTAATGTATTACTAATTATTAATTTTTTTTTTTAGATGTAAATTATTTTAAAACATTTTTAATTTCACAGAACTTTATAAATCTCAAAACAATGTACTTTACATTTGACATTCTACATTCTACATTTAACCCACATTTAACAGTTTACAACTAACATTTTTACAGTGTTACATTTTTACTATCCTTAATTCTATGTTTTGACAATCCATAATTTTTTGAATCCGTATACCTCCCGTTAGAGCTTTAGTTTGTGTAGACTTTTTTGAATGAAAGCTTTTTTGGTATCCTTTTATAGCATTTAGAGAATTCCATAATAGCAAAGCTTTTGTATTTAAGTTTCTGTGCTATGTATAAACAATTTCACACAAAGCTTTTAGTTCAGAATTTCTTATATAACAGTTATAAACATTTTATAACAGTATTTTCTCAGAGTTATAGAAGCTAAGGATGATAGGTATATTTAAATGCTATAAAGCGTTTTAGCTTGTATAACAGAGGTCTTTCCACTTCTTCAAGTGTTATACATACACACATACTGATTTTTCTACCCCTACGTGTTCATTTCTTCATTTCTGATATAAAGCACCCCCAACAACTCAAATAAATGCACATTTCCCCGTTTGCTGCTACCAAACTAAATTGAGCTGGTTTTCTTGCTCACTGAACTGCGAGGCTTATGAATGAGCTAAAAGTCCCCTTTACCCTATTGCAAACCCTCAGAGTGCCTTGCTTTGCGATGGCTTCTGCGGAATAAAAAAAAACTAGTGGCACGCATATAAATTGCACGTTATTACCCGGTGCAACTGAAACTGCAGCGACGGACAGACATCGCATCCCTTGACGGTCACATTTTTTTTTTGCAAGTTTTGCATTTCGCACTAACAGAAAAATAAGCAACCCAGGGAAAATAAGTAAAAAAGCAAAGCTTTTACTTTAATTAAATGCGTGCGTGTTGGGAGAGTCCCAATTTAGATTTTCTCTGACTTTGTTCTGTATCCCCCAGATGTTGGTTGCTTGATTAACGGCAGCCGCCTTAGCGCTTCTTGCCCGATGCTCCTGGCTCCTGGTTCCATTCTCCTTTCTCCTTTCTCCCCAATGATTTTGCATAGCACACTTTTATGCTGATTGAGTGCGGCTTATCTGCATTGCCATATAGCATATAGCATATGCCCCGTGCATGTGTGGGTGTGCGGTAAGCCCCTCCTGAGTTATGACATAACTCATCTGATGGTCGTTTATGTCAATTGTAAGCAAATCAGCGCTGGGACATTATCCATAAAAAAATTGGAGACCGTATATAAGAAAGTAACCGCAGCGAAACCGAGACAAATGTCATTATTAAAATGGGCATAAAAATAACATATGACATCTGGGCATATGTAGTGCGAGGGTGGATTCATGACTCTATAAAATAAATAAATAATAAATATTCTATAAAATTTCGTGAATTGTGGCATAGTTTAAATTATAAAAGTCAATAAAATGGTATTTATTGAATTTTGTTATTATGTTTTTATTTATAGTAAAATAAAAATTGAACATATTCTTACAACAAATTACATTTGATTTCAATTTGGACATTTGGTTGTTTTTTGAACAATTGTTAACTAAATTTAGGCCACGAGTTTTGTAATAGAGAAGTTCGGGATACATTTTTTTGTTTATAAACTACTTGAGTTAAACATTTTCGGCATTTTTAATTTTAAAAGTTAATATGACACAGGTGAAAATTAATACTCCTTCTGAACTGAAGTATTTCAGTTCACAAGATTCGAATTCCGAAAATTGAATGCTTGCAAATATAATTTTAAACTTCAAATACGAGCTATGCAAACTCTTAAGCCTTTGAATTTATGTTATTTTGATAGCATCCCTCGCATGTTGATGACCAGACGCATCCTTTAAGCAATAAAATACCGAGCTAAAAGCCCTTCAGAATGACACAGAGAGTTGTTTGTTGTTATGGTAGCTGGTACTGCTGCTGCTACTGTTTGGAGCAAGTGCTATAAATTTGAAGTATTAAAACAGATATCGAATGGATTATTTTAATATATGACCACCATATATTCAAGAGCAGACATTCATACGAACCCGGAGACGCAAAGCTGGCCAATGCCACCGAAAAACTGCAGCCTGTGGCAGACGCAGGCGAAAGCCCATTGATGCTGGTGCAACCAAGGCGAGTCGAATCGCAATTAGCCTGCTGCAAGTGCCACCCACACAGACAGCCCACTCCGCCCACAACCCTCACCCACATATCGTTATCCTAGTCGAGTGTTGCTACAAATTGCCATCAGCAGCATCCTTGGCCACATCCACACCGACTCCCACCTCCTCATCCTCATCCTCATCCCTATCCCCATCTCCATCCTCATCCGCATCCGCATTAGCATTGCCAACTCTCGAAGCATCACAGCTGGCATTTTCCGCTGCGTAATCCTTTTATTAATCCCCTTGGCTTGGTCTAAAATCCTTTACACTGCTGTTGGCACTTTTGCAAATCATGAAAAAGAAACCGCAAGCTTAAGAAAAATATGTACTACAAGTGCAGCCTGTGGGCTCGACTATTTTATGCGCAGGCTGTGGACCTTAAGCGATTATTCGCAAAAGAGTTTTCACGTTTTTTTCATTAACTGATATAAACACTAGGTAGGACTACTAAAACTTATTTTGGGTCATTGAAAAAATGTGATAAGAAAAATAAGCTTGTTATACATTGTATTTAATTCAAGTTTGAATCTCCTTTTTGACTTGATTTAATTCTTTGGTTTTTATTTAGATAAAAGTTAATAGTTTATCGTAAAAATTTCTTACATTTGATTTAATGTAAAATTATGTAATATTTGACTTTGACTATCAAAGTCAATGTTATGCATTTCAAGAGATCTTGTGATACCCTCTAATTATAAAAAGGATAATAAGTAGCAAACCTACGCAAACCGCTTGTCTTTGGCTCCCTCACCAAATTTTCAAAAAATTTGCTGCAATGTTTAGCGTATATTAAAAATTAATTGGCCAAGGGTATATATTCTCTTCCCCAGCAGTGCACCATTCCCAATGTCCTTAACCATTCGCGTTACCCCTTTTGCAGACGGCGTGGAATATTTATGGGCGCCGTGTAATTTGTGTTGATTATTTTGCCTTGTTTGTTGTTACTGCTGAGTGGAGCAGCTGCTGGTCCCGGCCAAGTGCTAAAAAGTATTACGCATTTCTTGGCGTATGGTTTTTTAATAAAGCGAATTAATCAGGACCTTCGCCGGCGAGTCCTCGGGTTCCTTTCCGACCAGCCCAACCCCTTTCATCTTCAGCGAGCGGCTGAGCGCGCTCACCATTAAAAATTCAAAATGCACTTAACGAAGCATAGCGCGTAAACCGATAGCCAGGATGGGAATAGAGTTGGGTTTGGTCCGCTGCGTTAGGAACCCTTTTTAATGCTATTGGCCAAAGGTGCTACGTAAGCATCTTTTCAAGGCGTCTCGGCTGGCATCGGTCACACTGAGATTAGCTATAAGGTCGAATATGTTCGCTGAATACTTTTAAGTTTTATACACTTTAAAAATGGCATATTACATTGTCCATAAGACTTATAACACATATAAATGTAACCTCTTAATTTTAAATGTCGGTCTTATTAAAAAAAAAAATATAAAACGGGATTGCATACAACATTTACAACTCATGTTATTTATTTTCACGTTCAAATATGTTATAAAATGTATGCCTTCACTTCATAAATACTTGATATTTTTTTCTTCGTAGTAAGCTAGTTTGAAATTTTAAAAAGTATATATTTATTTTCTTTAAACTAAGAACTGTAATCGGTAATTTTTGAGTACGAATAACGTTTTAACGTATATGTTGAAAATAAAAATGATTATAAACGCAAACGTTTAAAACTTGTTTAAAATAATAAAAAATTTTTTTGTTCTTAACGATTTAAGGGCATTTTCGAGCTCGCACAATCCAGACTATGTCCATCATCGTCTCTCTTTTTTGCAAAAATATTGTAAAATCTTTTTTGAGTTGGCGGCACTTTATCAACATTAGCGTTTCTTGTTGCCTTTATTATCGTTGTTGTTGGGTTTTTGTGGAGCTGCTGCTACTGCTGCTTTTTTCACGCACCACGCGCAATGGGGTTTGGGCCAGGCTAATTCAATTAGCTTGACTTTGCCACTTAAGCTTTGCCTTTTAATAATAAGCAGACGGTTAAGTACTTTACTTTGCCAGGCAACAAGGCGCTGGCAGTCAGGGACAGAATACATTTAAGCAGTAGAGAAAGCAAGAGCGAAAAGTGAAAATTAAACAACTTAGTGCTTTTAACTTATACGGGCAATCGAGACTGGGGTCATAAATCATGGGCGAAAAGAGCCGAACATGGCTTAGATGATGGGAGATGTGTTAAGTGTCAATAAAAGGAAAGGCATTCGGCCAACTCCTGCTGAGTATAAATGTCAGAGTCAACATGGCGTATGCGTAATAAATGTCATTAGTCGTACGCGTGTGTGTGTGTGTGTGTTTGGGCGCATGCTAAGTGGGCGTCGTATTCCATTTGCTTGTGCAATTGCACATAAATCAAATAAACAACTCAATTGAAATGTTAGAGCACTAATTTCATAATTATATTGTCATAGCCATTATCCTCCATGATGTGTGTGTGTGTTTGTGGGAGTAAGTTGAGTTGAGCAAACAAACAAAGGCGCTGCATACTTTTCTGGGCAAGAACCCGATCCCATCGTCCACCACGTTTCAACCTTTAGCTTAATGAGTAAATCGTAAACTAATTGCAAGATAATTAATTTTAATTATTTGTGTATTTTACTTGTATTTCACCGACGCCGCCCACTCCCCGAAACGGCATAATCAGACAGGGCCAAAAAACGGAACCAACGGAACCATTAAAAGCACATTAGCTTGTTAAGCGATGGTTCACCCCAGCTCACCTCTTCTTCGTCCTGCGTCCTTCGTCCTTTGCCCTTTGTCTTACCCCGCCGAATTCCGTTTATAGGCAGCGGGAATAACAAGGCTAAAACACACGTGCAACTTTCCCTTCTGTTTGTTGTCCTTGCTCTGTTCATACATCATTATCATTAAAGCGTTAAATTGTTTTGTTGTCTTAGTATATGTATAATGTATAAATTGCTTTGTTAGCAGCAGAGAGTGTGTAGTTGGAATTTCGGAAGTTTCACGCTCAACCAAAACACTAATAATTTAGTTTGATGGGCCCTTATAATTGTGGGGTTAGTGGATGGTATCTCGTGTTGCTAATAAAGCGTCAGGGGAATTCGCGGCGGATGATGGTTTTTGATTATGGGTTTTATTTTGGATTGGATAATTATGATGTCCAGATCTCGTGGGCAGTGGTTGTGTGTGTGCAGATTGCAGTTTAAAATGGATATTTGTTAATTGTCCTTTGTAGAGCTATTTAAACGTTTTGATATATTTTTTATTTGAAAAGAGATAGAACATATGAGATAGAATGAGAAAGTAAGGTGACCTTCACCATTGACCTAATTTACTATTCTTTTTACCAAAATGGAAAGGAAAGATCTCGCTTTTGTACGCTAGATTTTACCTGCAAGGTTGAGGAAAAAAAAAATTAAGACCCACGAAAAAAAAGCGAACTTTCTTGTTACGTTTGTAATTTTTCTTGTCATTCGTTTGCGCCATTGCTGCCCTCCCAGATGTTGTTGATGTACAGTCACAAGTTTTCGTATATATGTGCCATACTTTGTACATGTCAACATTAAATATTCATGATGCAGTCGGTGAGCGAGAGACATGTTGGGGGATGGGGAAACATAATGTTACATCTTCATACGCAGGAAGGCCTGCTATACTTTTATGCCTAAAACATTTCGTCTCCAAAATGCTGGTATTAGTTTATTTACCGTTACACGCTCAGTTAGGGCTAACACACACACACACACGCACTCGCACAGAGGGAGATAGAGTCATTTGGCACTGCCATTAATGTAGCCGCTAAGTGGCTATGTCATGCTAGGCTGGTCTAACTGAGCCGCTCACCCCCAATACTTTTTTTTCTTCCAACACACACACACATACTATATAAAAACGTAAAAAAAAATGAAGCGCAGAAGGCGGCTGGCAAGAAGGGTCCCAAAGATTTCCGGCTGCAAAAGGGTGCGTGTGCCTTCTGCTCACTGGGGAGAGATGGCTGCGAAGTAGGCGGTCTATGCATATTTCATAAGCAATTACTAAGCAGGCCCAGCAAAAGCGCGTGGGAGGCTTTTAGTCATTTGTCGTTGCGTTGAGTTAGCAACGCAAAATATAAAAAAACACAAACATCAGCCAAAAAATTAAATCGCCACTCGTCCAACTGAATTGGCGCAGATGACAAGAAGTGCTCAAAAGTGGCCCACATTATTTATGATTTCATTTTATGACAGCACACACGCAACCCTCCGCCCTCTTCGCATTGTTCTTCATGCTTTTGTTTTAGCCTTTTTTAAGACATTGCTTCCTATTATTTTGTTATTAAATTACATCAAATTGCTTTGACTTTAGGCCGCAAGTGGGTTGGGTTGGGTGTGTGTGTGTTGTGTTGTGTGACCTTTGCGCGTAGAACAAAGTTCAAAGCGATTGACAGCCTCCTCTCAAATTCCATCCCATTAAAAGCTGATTTTGTCATATTACTTTGGCCATGCTATGAGCGTTGTGATGATTTTTGATTAATTTTCTGTGGGTTTGGGTATTTCTTCGAAATGGATATTAAATTGTGGTACCATTGTCATTAAAGTAGATTACCTGTGAAATAAATAAAATTAATGTGTGGTGTTTCTAAAAGAGATTTAAGAACCCAACGAGTAGCAGAAAATGGGCTTGGTAAGGTGATTATAAACTTTACTTTCGAGCAAGGCTGTTCGGTCATGTAATAGCATAAAAATGTAACTTAAAATATTATTTAAAGGACTTTATAGTCTATATAGTCTGCTGTCAACTTAAAGTTATTGTACCCCTCATAGATCTTGATTGATTTACGACATTGTCCAGTGCTCGTCCTTTTCGACTGTCCGGCAAATGCGAAACAACAGCTGCACACATTGTACCATGTTATCAAGAGGCCCAGCAACACATTGCCAAATTACGAGTTGATTATCTCGCATAGCCATCGCTAAACAAAAGGCAACAATTATCTTAATGCCAGGTGCAAGAAATTAATGTCCTGTAAGCACATTTCAACACAATATAACTAACGAAGACTGGGACTATGACTGTGACTATGAGTATAACGATGTCATCGCACTTAATCTCCGATAAAGGCGTGCGTCCTTTGTGCCCCTTCATAGGCAGAGAGAGTAGCGACCGAGTGAACAACAAAATATAGATTAGAGAAAAGGTACGGACAAATCGCTGTCTGCCAGTGGAACTAGGACAGGACTTCGAATGCCTCAATCCCATTACAGGAACTCGTCGTGGTCCTTTTTTTGCTACCTTTTCTACACTTCGTTGTCGTTGGGTGTCATCTATTTGTATTTTTATGTGCTTACTGTCAACGAAATAATTGACTAACATTGTGTTTGCAGGGGTTAGCTAAGAGTGGTCCGAGGTAGCCAGGCCAGGCAGGTGGGTAGCTGTTGACATCTTAAGTGAAAGGAAGAGTAAGTGTCAGGAAGCCGGAAATGTTTTAACTTATATTCAGGCAGAAAAGACGATACGGTACTACATATAAAATGAATCCAGGGCAACAGTCAATTTTAATGGAGAAAAGCTTTTTAGATTTAAATGTATTTCTTTTTTCTAAATTAAGTTAATCCAATTCTACAAGTCTCTTTTTTTAACTGATTTAAAACAAAAGTGATAAAACTAGTTGACTTTGGATTGCTTAAGTGATTAACTTGTAAGTTTTGTTGGGACTTACCTTTAAAAAAAGGGCTAAAGTACCTGGCCTGTAGCCTGTTTTTTATTTGTTTTATCATAATCCATGGTAGCCAATATTTCTTACAGCCTTTTTATGGCTTAAACGCAGGCATACTCTTAGGCTTTATGCGTTTCCAATGCATTGAGCCACAGCAATATACAACAGAAATCGGTGAAACTTTTACGAGTTTACCAGTGAAGTCCACCTGTTCAGCATACACAACTAGGAGCAGTTTCCCTTTGACTACCCTATCATATACGTATCCATACTACCAACAATATTTGGTGCGTGGGGAAACCAATTTCCTGGGCGTAGCACTTACTGCTATTTTGGTAATATGGCCATTTTATGGCTCACGCATGTGTAACCGTGTGGGGGCGAGGAGGTGCTAAAGCTAAACACGTACTAGGCAGCCTTCAGCGATGTAGAGTAGGCAGATGAAATATGTGCACAGCAGCAGCACCTGCTTTTTTTTAATGAAACAATCTCTGCAAATATGATATTTTGTATGCAAACATGCAAAATATTGTTGAGGCTCCACCCAAAAAAAAAAGGTAGCGAAAGCGCAGTCGTCGTAAAAATAAATAAGCCAGGGACCATGCTGAGCCATGTCCCTTGATGTGGTGGCGTTAGGGAGACTGCCTGCGTCTTACGTTAAAAAAAAGAATAAACCAATATTTGCGTTGACAATAAGCTGAGCCAAGAGACCCAAAATTTACTCTGCCCCCAAAAAATTTATATCTGTGGAATTTCAAGAGATTAACAAACGTTTCAAAAATGTACTCTACTAAGATAATACCTTATAAAGCAATGGTTTCTTAGATGCAATGATAAATAATAACAATTCTTTAAAGAAATCTACACTATTTTGGTTTTTTTTTTTTATTACAAGACATGATTTACCATAAATTCTTCAAAATCAAAAGTCAAGTGAGCATAATTCAAGGCTTTTGAACCCAGTTTTTTCAAACAACTTATACTACTTCCGCACATCCAATAGAGCCTTATTCTTACACCATGTCCACGTCGAACCTTATATTCAGTCCTATTATAAACGAAAGCTCTTTGTTTTTGGATCTTCAACGTGTTAAGCCTGTTAACTCTCCAGGTCCCGACGGAATTCCTGGCTGCGTGCTTAGGAATTGCGCGGAAGCCTTATGCAAACCCCTTCTCAAATTGTTCACCTTATCTTTAGAAACCTCCCAATTTCCCCTTATTTGGAAGGAGTCATTTGTTATTCCTCTCCACAAAAAAGGTAACAAATTGGATGCCAGCAATTATAGAGGTATCTCTAAGTTGTCGGCTATCCCCAAACTTTTCGAAAATGTCATTACTCCTCACTTGCAGCACCTTTGTAGGTCAGTAATATCTCCGTGTCAACACGGATTTATGAAACGAAGATCAACAACTACTAACCTTTTGGAGCTCACCTCATTCGTGATAAAGGGCTTTAAAAGTAGCTTTCAAACAGATGTCATTTACACTGACTTTAGTAAAGCATTTGACTCTGTAAATCACTCACTTTTAGTTCGGAAACTTGACTTGTTAGGATTTCCAAATGATCTTCTTAGATGGATTTTAAGTTATCTGAATGGCAGGACACAAAGAGTCCTTTTTAAAAATTCTCTTTCTGGTCTTCTCCGAGTTACTTCCGGCGTCCCACAAGGTAGTCACCTTGGTCCGCTTCTTTTTACTTTATTTATTAACGACCTTCCATTAATTATAAATCATTCTCGCGTACTTATGTATGCAGATGATGTTAAGTTATGCCTGCAGTATAAGGATATTTCCAGCCATTCTGACTTACAATCCGATCTAAATAATTTTCAAAACTGGTGCCGTGATAATTTACTAAATTTAAACGGGGGTAAGTGCAAGCTGATGACTTTTTGCCGAGTCAATCCAAAACTTGCAACTTACTCAATAAGTGGGAAATCTTTGGATAGAATAACTATGGTTGACGATCTTGGCGTCCTTTTGGACCCAAAACTTAAGTTTACTGATCACATTTCGTCCATGGTTAATAAAGCCAGGGGAGTGCTTGGTTTCATTAAAAGATGGTCGAAGGAATTTGACGATCCCTACGTCACTAAAACCTTATTTACTTCGCTAGTCCGTCCGATTCTAGAGTATGGGTCTCCCGTCTGGAGTCCCCAATACGGAGTTCATATAGATCGCATTGAAACTTTTTAATTTTTGCTTTACGGCGCCTCAACTGGGATGCAAACCTTAACTTACCTTCTTATTCTAGCAGATTACTTTTAATTAATTTACCCTCCCTAGCTAACCGTAGAACGATGCTTGGTACTATTTTTATTTATAATCTTATTCGTGGTGATATTGACAGTGCCGACTTGGTAGGTCGGCTTAACTTTTCTGTGCCAAGTAGATTAACTAGAAATTATATACCCTTAATATTAAACCATTGTAGATCTAACTATGACTTGCATGAGCCTTTCAGAGTATTATGTTCTGACTATAATAGACTTTATCCTATAATCTCAAATTCTGACTCTCTGCCGCTCTTAAAACGACTTATACTAACTTCGTTAGCACAAAATTAGATCCTACTTTTCCTCGGACTTTTGCCTATCTTTTCATAACTCGCGTCTATCTTCTCGCGAATCCTGCCGTACGATACACGGCTGTGCCCCCCGGTCGGTTGGGCGGGTAAGTGGGCCGTGGGACTACGCGCGTTTAAAAAAAAAAAAAAAAAAAAAAAAAAGTTTAAGATTTTAATACATCAAACCTTTGAGATTGCGAAACGAAAATTTTTAGATGAATTCTTAATAAGAACCCATTTATACCTACATAAATATTTGCGAGTATGTGTATTGTTATTTGTGTTGACAACCATCCCCAAAAAAAACCTTGTCACTTCGTGTGCTCGCACTCAATACACGTTTGAGATATTGTATATCAATAATTCAATATTTATTTTCATTTTTGTCGCAATTTTCGGTTTCTTATTTTCAGCTCAGATGAAAGTCATAACGAGGAAATTTAATCTTTTTTCCCGTTTGCTTTTTTGGTATCTTCACCTCCTGGCATTTTACTTCCTTGTGCGCCAATATTTTTTGTTTTCGTGGAAAGAGCCGAAAACCCAATTAGTTGACGATGACTACGTTGATGTTGGCATTTGACATCCCAGTAAATGGAGCTGCCTCACAAGACCTTCTTACACCAGACACCAATTGACAATTGTACTTCAAATTGTATTTACAAAAATAAATTATATATATAAAACATAAATGGGGGTCATCTATATTTTATTCTCTCAGGTTTCTGTACTAGCAATTGATAATCCATTTAGAAAATAATGGAGAACAAAACTATCTTGCTTTTTGATAGGTCTATGGTTTTTTTAAGTCAGTCTTAAAAGGGGATGGCTTTAATATTATGTCTTCTTTATATTTAACAACGGAATTGAATAGATATAATGGTCATTCAGGGTCTTTTATGAGTTAGTTTAATCATTTTCTTTTTGAATACAACATTTTAAAAATTCCTGCAGTTTATAAATGGGAGTGCCAGTTTGAAATTCTTAAACTTTGCTATTTGATCGGGTTTATCATTCGCCCACAAATCTATATGGAATGTCGAACATTGCCCGCCTTTTGCCCTCCCCACTAATTACAAATTTGTGCCCTGATATTTCTCAGGCTTTTCTCTTTGGTCATTTGCACACTTTACATGGCTCCGTCTTGTAGTCCCAACGGAGAACGACATTTGTCTGGTTGTCCACCAATGTGTCCTGCAGCCATATTATACCTCCCAATGTTTCCGTTTTGCGGACGACCGTCCACATCCTCCCAACCCGCTTTACGAACAAAGCTGTCAACAAATTAACTGTGACGCTTATGGGGAAGCGGATACATAGGATATGGTGGTGGGGCGGCGAGGGGAGTAGGGAGCCCAGTGAGAAGGAGACTGCTCAGGCGATTGGGCTCGACATGCTTGGCATGTTTTGTTGCCCAGTTTTAGGCGGGAATATATGTCGTAAATTCACCCCCACATGTCCCAATGGGCCAAAGTGCCAGCTGCTTTTGGCCACAAATATTGAACAATTAGCTCTGCTCTTAGCAAACATTTACTGGTGATTTAAATTTTTCTCCCCAAACACAGTGCCCAAGGGGAGTTCTTTAAATGCTCCTTTATTCATCCATTTCATTGCGTTTTAAAGAGCATTCGTGATTCGTTTTGTTTGCCTGGTTTTTGGTGTTGGAATGGCTGGCCTTATAAACGATATATATATTTTTGAATAAATAATTCTGGTACGTGTGGTAATGATGCCGACACGTGACAAGGCGACAACAGGGAGGAGCAAAAGAAGTAGACGGAGCGTAAAGTAGACAAAAGGCGCTGAAACCAGATATATTTTTGGGAATATTTATTATGGCAGCCTGCAAAGGTGTATAAATTTGCATGAGAAACTGCTGCCGCCTGTAAGAAAGAAACACTGCCTCATGTGTGTATGTGCTAGATGAATGGAGTGAGCAGAGTCTTGAGCAGGAGAAAAGCACTGCATGAACAAATAAACAAACAATACATAAATTTTTGAGACCAACATGAAATGTTGGGAGGGCTCCTTATGCCAAGCACGTTCTCCTCTTTTTTTTTGGTCCGTTCTTTGGTGCCTTGGGTTCTTGATTTTGTCCTGCTGAGCTCCTTGACTATTGTCCTTGTTTTTGCGGTGACATTGGCTTTGATAACAATAATAATCATAATAACAGGAGCTTATAATAACAATCATTTTGTGACCCGTAAATGGTGTACACCTTAGCTCAGGTCCACCTCCCCCCCTCCACTAACCAACACAATTCAGCGTATTTTTTATAGACTGCATATTTTATTTTTCTTGTTTTACAAAATGGGTTTATTTATGACTACGTTTATATTTATCACAAAATTGATAGCCCACTCATCATCATTCTTTTGAGAGTATCTGAAATAAAGAGGGAATAAAAATATTTATTAAATAATGCGAAATGTTTATTTACATCTAATAAAATATGTATATTTTCTTTCTTTTATTTATAGCTGATGCCAATAAATCGAAAACTTTTGTAGAATCGAGAGAACCACAAATCGAAATTATGGCAGAATTTCAAAACGTGAGTAACTTATTCTACATGTACTTAGCCTAAGACTAATATTTAACGAACTCCGGTTAAAATATTATAAATATCATTTGTATAACTGAGATATGCAGTATTATTAAAAAAAAGTAACCGAAAATGCTATTTAAAATATATTTCAGAAAATAAAACAAATAAATGTATTTTGATGAATGATTCCAAAATAAATTTCTAAACCACATTCTGAGATGAGCTCATAAACGAAATAAACTAAAAAATTAAAATGACTTTAATGTTTTGTATCAAAAGAAAATAAACTAAAATATCGGAACTCTCCGATAAAAAAAATATTTGACAAAGCTAATTATATTTTAATAAAGTTTGGTAAAACAAAGTAAAATTAAAAAATCCTTTTGCCGTTTGCAGCAAGGCTTGAATAAAAAAATGTCCTCATCACAATTTGATAAAACACGTTTTTTAATTCAATCTGCTATCGAAAAACAAGTAAGGATTGCTAAAATTACATAAATGCATTGATGTTAAAAATGTTTTAATAGGTACATTTGAACGGATTGCGACCAAAAACCATTATGCCCCTTACTTTAAGTTCATTGAAATAGTAATTTTTTTGAAAGCTTTTAAAGTTAACCAATGTGAAATGATTTTAAAATTTTTTGTTTAATTGTTTCAAAATAACTAAAAAAACACAGAGTTTAACCCTTATAAGCGTTGTATTAAAAGTAAACTAAAGGCAGTATAAAAGCTATACTGTGTATTCATTTTTATACCGAAAAGTTTTTTAGTATTATAACTCAATAGTTTGAAATTCATGAAACAATAGTTTCGGTTTTATGACTTATTTTTTGGGTGAAATTATGGTTTTTGTTCCAATAAGCAAACGTGTTTTTTTTTTTAAAACTAAGTTTAGTAAGCTATTTGTGAAAAATTACCACAATTATAAAGGTAATGAAACTTTACCTATTTTTAAGGCACTGTTTAAACAAATAAATACGAATAAATTTGTTTCTTTCACATTGCGAGTATCTTACATAAATAATAAAAAAAAATTAAAAATCGACAGCCACAAAATTGACCAGCACAAAAGTTACAAGTAAACATTAGCATTATCTGATGTCGGCAATGAAATCCACTTTCCTTTAGCTATCACATTTTCATCTCCTGCTCATTTGTCAGGGCTTGTCAAATCCGGTCAACAAAATTTTGCACACCCTGAGCGCTTCCCAAGGAGTTTATTTTTTGCAATCCGTCTCTTTTTTCGATTATCAATTGGCATACGTGCCAAGGCAAGCTTGAGAAAGCTTTTCAAGTGTCTAGACTCCTGACAACTATGGTCTGAATGCAGTAAACAGTTCCCCAAGAATATTTGCCTTTCACTCAAAGGCCCCCGAGGTTGGGATGGAGTGATTTAGATCTGTTCAGAAATGCGAAGGGGAGCGGGGAGGGGGGAATCAGGACGATGTATCCCAGCTTAATTACTGCGTTTGGTCAGAGGGGATGCCCCCGATCGAACTGATTTGATTGTGGGCCGGCTCGTTTAATGCAATATTCCCATAAAGAAGCCTTTGTGTGTGCGTGTGCTCGTGTGCTTATGTGTGTGCCGTATGCGGGTCCTTTCAAAAACTTTGTAAACCGGTCAGGGATATCCTTGTCATACAGCACACACACAAAAGCAACAAATTAAACTGTTCCTATTTGCAAATGAATTGTGCGTGGCGTAATTTCGCAGAAAACTTTCTAAGGGATAAGGCAGGATGGGATGCTTTGCTTTGCTTTCGCTTTGCTTTCCTTTGCACAGGGCACACACGTTCCTTCCGCTTGAAATAAAATAAGTAGTATAATACAGAAAGGCAACTGGCATCGAAATTGAAATGAAAGAAAAGGATTCTCGAGGAAAACAAAAAAGCTGTGTCCTCCTGCTCTCTCCCTACTCCTTTGTATCACTCCTGATATCTCTTTGTGTGTGTGTGTCGTGAAACTTTTCTGAGGGCCCAGGTCCTTTCTGGCGTTTCATACGCTCAATTGCTGGTGGTTAGCCAAACCCGGCTGCGTGTTCTGGTCGACAGTCAATTGAAAATGAAATTGGTAAAAGTTAGCAGAAACAGAACCGAAAACGAAAACTCTTCTCCGATGTGTGTGGGCATCTCTTGTGAGATGATGGTGAAGGCAGATGCAGAGGCAGAGGCAGATTCAGGTGAAGAAAGAAGGAAGGGTTTTCGGTGTCGGCGGGGGCATGGAATGGAAACGTGCGGACAAGCATGCATAATGAGTCCCGCCCAGAGACACGATCCCTTTGCCTTCTGTTCGACCTGGATGCGGGTTACCTTTGCAAATTAATACTAAAGAGACGGACGCGTAAAAGTATGCAACGCCAAGTAGCAACCAGCTACGTGCCTGCTCCTGGCTGTTTTCCCTGCATGTTTAACCAAACCCCAAACCTCTTCTCTCTCTCCCCACTGAGCTCTTGTTTTATGAATACTTTTCGCTACTTTACTCTTTGATCATAAAAAAAAGAAGGAAAACTAAACGAAAAGTTGCTTTGTTTGCCGCATGTTTCACCAATGGACACGTCGTGTTGTTGGCATTTTTATAGATTTCAGTTTGAGTGCATTTGCTTGTTGCGTTGACTACGCACATTTCCCTCTGTTTTGTTTGTTTTGTCATTTTTACGATTTATCAGCGAACAATTTGGCTCACAAACACTTTGTGACAGATTGTTGAAGATTAAGTTTGGTAGAGTGGAGACTCAAGGCTTTGGTTGTGAGAAGGGTAATCCCTGCTTAGCTTATGCTTTGTATACTGTACACTTTGCCATAGAATATTGAAAAACGCGTTACTTTTTTTTTGTTATCTGTTTGAGAATTGAGAAAATCGTTTGCAAAAAAATGCTTGAAGATCCTAATATAACAAAAAAAAAACCTTTTAGGCAAAATTTTAAAGATCAATATTTATTTGCGATACTCGAAGAGTAAGCAAATACTGTAAACGTTGAAATGTCTGTCTGTCCGTCTGTCCGTCTGTCTGTCCGTCCGTACAAACGTCGAGATCTCGGGAACTATAAGAGCTAGAACACCAATTTTGCACACAGACTGTATTAGCAAAGCGCAGATCAAGTTGCTTAAAACCGACCACGCCACCTTACGCCAAAGAAACTGGGTGTCCACATTTTTAATGATAGAGAAAGTGGCCCTTATAAATGTTATTTGTATTGAAAATATCTACTCAAATATCTAAAATTTTGAAAATCGGGCCATTTTCAAGAAATTGTGTATACAAGTGCGTAAAAATTTTTATTGCGCCCGAAAGTAGGCCCATTTTTTTGAAGAGGGCCTAAAAATTGATTGCGCTGAAAGTAGCAATGAGTATATCTTATAGTCGGGAAACCCGACTATAGCGTTCTTTCTTGTTTTTATTAACCTCGAACTGTTTTTTCTTGGCTTTTCTTTATAGTGTAAATAACAGCTTTAACGTATATATAGTTGTTTGAAGCGCAAGAAAAGTATTTGCATTAACCGTGTATCAACTCGACGTTCATATTAATAAATATTTAAAGCTTTAAACGTAATGGTAATTTGTTGTTTAAAAAATAAAATTTTTTTTTTCAAAATTTTACCTAAAATTTTTTTTTCGAATTTTGTAATTTTTTTTTTTTTTGTAAAAAAACCGCCTTTCGAATTATGTCTTTAAAAACCAAATAAAGTAAAAAGAAACCTGAATGTACCCTTAGTCTTTGTACAAAATATTTAAGAAAAGCAAAACTGGTTAAACATACCTCTTTTTAAACAACAATCACAAATTTTAAATAGGCATAGGTATTACAAAAATTCAGGAAAAAGTTGAACTGACAATTAATGTGAATAAAACTTAAATTATGTCTCCTGTTAATTGAAAAACTTAACAAATAATCTTTGCAAACTTCGGTATAAAAACATGTTAGTAAAAATAGTATTGGTATAGAATATGTAAAGCATGGAAGGAAGGTTTTTTTTAAAGCTATAGTTCTTTAAATAATAATAAACTAATATCAAACACTTTTTGTAAACAAATAATATTTGTTAAAAAAAAAAAAAACAATAGCATTTTCGAAAACAAATTTGAATTGCCAATTAAATATCTTTTATTAAACTAAACGTTGAATATTTGTTGTTGTTTTGTTATTTAGTTCTTATAAGTAGGTACATTTTTAAAGGTCAGAAAATGATACTTACTTTTTCAAGCATTAAAAAGACTTTTGACTAAAAGTTGTAGTAATTAAGGTCTGTCAGGATAATGAAACATCGTTTTCCAGGACGTTAAAGCCATCTATCGTACAAACATCTGAAAAGGAAAATAAAAGTACCGTTTAATAATTGGAGAAGTGTAGGAAATGTTGAATTAATTAAAAATAAAACATTTTTCTTTTCGACTTTTGTATAAATATATGTTCAATTCATATCTTTTTTTCTATTTGTTTTCTGTTTTGAATCAATTTCAAAGCTAATGCTTTTTGCTTTCCCATTTGTCTAATTTTATTTGCGATTGATAACGGAGACCTTTTTTGTTGCATTTGCATTCCAAAATTTTTTTGGTCAAAAATGTGATACGAATTGAAGTGACATTTTTTGCGAATTTTATGTTTTTTGAACATTAATGCAAATGCGTTTAGTGCCAGAGAGTTTTCTGTCGAATTCTGTTTGATTTTTTGCTGAATATTTTTACAACGCGTGTGTATGAATGTGGTTTTGACACTGTTGTTAATCCTTATAAATGGTAACGTGGTAATTTTTAGACAAAAGTGCACAGGAGTAAAAAACCCATAATGAAATAACATTTTTTTTTTTTAACTTCCAACAAGTGCGAAAAAGTAATACACATAAAAATGGATTAAATTACACCTGATAAGTTTTGTGTTGTCAAAAATCATGTTTTATATTTGACATTAATTATGCACTGTGATTTAGTGGATTAGACAGCTCCACTGAATTCATCTAAATGCGATGTAACAAAATAATTTGAGTGTCATTTTGTATGTCACTTTATCAAATTAATCAGTTCGATTTTAATGGCCTCCCTCTAATTGCACTTATTGGGTTGTAGGAGTTTTACTGACTGTTCCTTAGGCCATTTCTTTTTGTGGCATTATTAGCAGACGCACTGGCACACTCGCACACAAAAGGAATCGCACATAAAAATTTATTACGACACGCCCACCACTCCAACGCCTCCCCGATTGTTCCACGTTAAGGCCGCATAAAAATAAATAAATAAATAAAAATGTGTGGGCCCGAAAGTAACTAAAAATAATTTCTTTGTTGGTTGGAGATACTCACATGAGCAACAAATGCAGTTCAGTCCTCCATTTTCTTGGCTTTTTGCTCGGTTGGATGTTTTTTTGGAGTTTTTCCCACGGCGACTGTGTCGTTTACATATCGTTTGGCGCTCTTCCCCTTTTTTTTGTGGGTCTAAACGATTTACGACACTTTGGCCAACTGCCTGACGCACACATTTGCAATATTGTTTGTTTGTAAGTTGGTGGGTGTGTGATATTAGCATTAAAGAAACCCACACACACAGCCATCTTCCTTGGCGAAGGCAACACAAAAATGCCGCACACGTTCGTTTTTATTATGTTAAATGTCTCCTGGGGCCACGAACATCAGCATCTGCAAGTTGTTTCCATCTCTTTTGCTGCTTTCTCCGTTGTCTTTTTTTGTTTTTTGTTTTTTTTTTTTGTATTTTTGGCTTTTGGTAACTGTCACTTGGCTTGTCACATTTCACATTCACTTAGACTGCGGGATTAAAGTCAGAGCGCGCCAAAAAAGTATGCGCTACCCCAAAAGCAAAATTAGCACAGGCTATTTCTCGCTTTTTTTTCCAGCTCCGTTTTCAGCTTCCTGCGAAAAGTCCTGGTGATGCGTCCTCTAAGCCAAATTCAGCTTACTGCCCGATGCTCCAGTTGAGACTGACGACAGGCGAACGACGGTCAAAGTCAATGGCGGGTTTTCGTGGATGCGATTTTCACCTTCGGCGATGAGCCCCGAGAGCCAGCACACGAGCCTTTCCGATTTGTTCCAGCCAGCGGATTGTCGTCAAAAGCCCATTTTCAAACTCCAGCCAGCTCTCTTTGAGTGAGTCCTTGCTCAAAAAGGACTGAGCTGCTTTAATCTCATCTTAGCCAAGGTTCTCTTTTGGAAACCTGCCTCGACATAACATTTTGAGTTGAGCTTAAATGAGACCCTTTAATTTGCAAATGCGTTCTGTTGTCTTTGAGTCATTCAATTGAGTTTACAGATCTAAGAGAATTTTCCTTAAAAATCCTTTAAATGTATCTCAATGTTGTGGAGCCAGCTCTGTAAACAAATTTGTTTGAGTTTATATGTTATATTTTAAGTTTGACTTGACTTTATACAAACGTGATGATAAAGTAAATAAAAAACACAGATTTATAAATATATAAAAAAGCATCTATTTTAAATTGGATGGATTTAAAAATTGCTTAATCTTTTACAGTTTATTTTTAAAGCCTGATGAATGTACAATTTGTGTATTATTTTTTAAACGCTTTATATTAGTTTCACTTGTGGCAGGCTGGCTGGCTATCTGACTATCTGGCGGCGTAACACTTTTTGGTTTGCATGCAGGGCTGCCCTTTTTTTTTTACCGATAATTTATCGATATCTATAAAAGAGCGCGCTTTTTAAACCGGAATCAGAAATTCAACTATTTATTTAAATTTTAGAACACTATAGAAAATTCTAGAATCAGAAAGCGTTTTTTTAAGTTTTTTTAAACTATTCATATTATTTTTAATTGCGTTGTTGTATGTTTTAATTACTATATTTTAGATAATATTGAGGAAATCAGTTGAAAAAACATAATTTATTTAGTTTTTGAATTTACATGAGTAAAATCTATTCTCTTGAGAAACTTTTGAGTTACAGGTTTAAACTCGACTGCAGCTGTACACTTCATGCTTTGAGATATTAAAAAATGTTATGAAAATTGACTCTGATTGCCAAGCTCTTAACCTTTGTCTGAGTGAGTAAAAGTGAGCCTTATTTCCTCTCAAAACTCACTTTTGAGTAAATGGTGTCACGACAAATTTTCTCTTTCATCTCCCACAACATCGTCGGGCAGTTTTCCTTTGGTTCGGTTTTCCGCTCTCTGGAAAATCCACCACACACGAATTGGCCAGAGCATCGTCGTGCTCGCGGAGGACTCTTCGGGTCGAGTGGCGACACACAAACGCACACACTTGACTCGAGGAAAAACACGAGCAGCCGTGCTCCTAGCCTTAGCCAATCGTAAAAGTTTTGTACGTATTTAGTACAATTTCGGGATTTGGCAGGATGTAACGAACGTGTAAGAAACAGAGCGCGTCCCTTTCACCGTGTGCGATAATCAACAACAAGCAACGCGACAACAATAGTATATCCGAAAGAAAAAAAATCCGAAAAAATACAACAAATCGTTTGAAGCAAATTTTTAAAAGTAAATCAATTGAAGTGAACAGCAGTGGCCGAATACTGCAGATAACAACAAGAGAAAATATATTGAAATCCCGGCAAAGTGATTTTAGTCGTAATCCGCCAAGTTAACCAAAACCAAATCGTCCAAGTCCTCGGCTTGCCTCGGTTCTACATCGCTCCCCCGCCCCCTTAACCTTTACCGCTTCACTTATACTGCTCCTCGTATGTGTTGTACTTGTGTTTTGCCGCAAGCCGGTTAAATTTTTCTTTAACTACTTTGAAACTCCCGTGAAACATAATTATCGAAGAACAACTGAAGCCGCCGATAACTGGCACATAAATCGGTAAAATCTCTCGAAGAAAATTATCAGAAACCCTTGTGTGTGTGTGTGTGTCTGACCTGGAAATGGTCTTATTTTTCTTATGAATATCGATAAAGTCCTTATCGTTTGGCACAGCTAATAAGAAATGCCAATCTTAGCCCTCTTGAGATGAAGATTGAAACGATTGCCAGTCGTAGAAAATCTTTTTTTTTGGGGTAGTTGGCTGCGGAGTCCCCGACCTTCTTCAGTAATAGTGTCGTTTCCTTTATTTGTCCTTTTATGTTTACCTTTTTTTTTTTTTTGTTCCCTCGTTTCGTCGTGGTTTGGTTTAGTTTGCTCGCACACAATTGAAAATTCAATTGATTTACAAAATGAAGTTTACTGGTTGGGACGAGAGAGATACTTTTTATCTATTTTCATTTGCAGTTTTACGAGGGGCCACCATTTTTTTTTTCCTTTAACCCGACTTGGTTTTGGCTTAAAGCGAAACCGTTGGCAATTTTTCACAGTTCTCATTTCGGCCAGAGGGGCCGTGAAGGGGGGGATATCTGCAGTCTGGTGCGAAATATACCGCTGCGTCCTAGAAGGATTGTTGTGGCTGATGTTTTCCTTCGTTTCCAATTCGGGTGTGCGAGTGTCTGTTTGTGATTGGAGCGGCCTAAAATCGTTTTAGGAGCAGCTGCGAAGTGATTTTCGGCAACAAAAAAAAGGCCTGCAGTGTGTGTGAGTGTGGAGTGGGCTCTGCAGATTGACATAGTTATGGTCTCAGCAAGTAATGGGAAATCCTTGGCAAGCGCTCAAGGAAATTTAAGTTTATTTTTTCGGTTTGCCTTGCAAGTCTTAAAGTATAACTTATGTAAAGTGTCGATGCGTTATTAAAGACAATTAGGGAGCTTTATTAATACAATTTTAAAAGTTGATTTAGTTTAAAAAAATAGATAAAAAAGTACTTTTACATCGCCTTTTCACGTTTTTTTTTGTGAACCCTAAAAACCAGCAATATTAGTCATTTTTTTTGACCAGCTGCTTGATTTTTCTTCAGGATTTCCATTTGTGCAAATGCACAATCAGTTGCCTAGCAGCTGATGCTTTCTGCCAAGCATCAAAAATAAATATGCATTAGAGCCACTTTTATTTTGCAAGCATTCTGTGCATCGTTGACGCATTTAAGTCGCATTTGAGTCCCTGGAAACCAAAAATATCAGATAAAACAACTAGTTGTCTTCGAATGCAAATTAAGCTCTAACGTTTGTGTATAATGATATTCACCATTGATTGTTGTAAAAGAGTGAAGCTTTTGCTTTTGTCAAGTAGTTGAGAAGCAGCTGCTACAGTGATAGCAGCATAAAAAAATAACTATGAACCCAATTTAATTATTTGCAAACTTACGTACTATCCTGTCTTAATGTCTATTAAAGTATTTATGTCAAATTAAATTGTAACAACAATTGCTTTCTAAATGCTTGTAAAGTTAGAAGTATGAAATTTTAAGGATTTTCCACTTTTCCATTTTTTACCTAATTTTGAAAAAGTTTATTTTTTTAATCCCTTTTTGGTATTTTATCCCTCGTTTGCGTTTTCACTTTCACATTTCCACTTTAAGAGGAAACTTAAACCTTGAAAAGGGCTTGATAAAACGTAACTCAACCCAACATGTCTTGCACATCTTGCTAAAGAAACTTTTCCCGTTTCGGTGTCAAGTGTTTTTATTTAAACTAAAAGCGGGAAAAAGAAAAACTGCAGTTACTGGGCGTTTTCGTTGCTGTACACATTTTCTTTTCATTCGAATATCGAGACAAACTTAAAAAAGGGGCACGAAACAAAAACGGTTTTCCTGTGTCTGAGTGAAGTAATACGTATACGCCGTGTGTGCCGAATATAAAAGAGACATTAAGGTCGAAGCAATAAACATATACACAGCTAGGAATCACTAGATTTTCCTGTCAACTAAAACATTTGAAACAATAGGCTAATTTATGGTCTACATTAACTTAATTGAAATTATATTGGTTGATATATCTTTCCTAGATCTTTAGTAAGGCTAAAACGTATTTGTTTTGGGGCTAATTAGGTGCTCACCAAGGACAGATTACAATGCACTTTGGTTATTATTTTAGTATGTTCATGGTTCTATTGAATTGGTTGAAGGCCTTAAATGAATATAAATGACATATTGACATACTGACAAATGAGTTGGAGTTGGATTTCTATTTATCATGCAGATATGTTAATAAAGGAAAAGTAAAAGCTTATCATGCACTGCCTTTCAACTATTTAGACATGGGTGAAACCTAATAGAATATACAGTTGTTATCCATATAGACATGAGCTATTAGTATTGATAAGTTAAATAAAATATATAAGCAATTAATAAAATAGAAACAGTAACACAATAAATTAAACAAAAATTATTTATGAATCAGAAATGAATTCAAATAATAGATTGATTACTGTTAAGAGGAGAAACCTTTCGGGGGAGTTGAATTTGCATTTTTCATTGAGTATGTTAATAAGCGAAATGTGGATACTTATCCACTCCCTTTTTTCCCTTATAGCCAAAGCAGAGGGAAAAGCTACCCCCAGTTGACGAAAGCATTTTAAGGGGGCCCACTTCTGTCTGTTGAAATAGCGTTTTACCAAACGTTCGTCATGGCGTGGCTGTATGGCTATATGGCTATAAGGCTATAAGGCTATAAAGGCGGCTGATCGACTCGGCCACACCCACACTGGCTCGGGTTGTTGTTGACGTTTACAATTTGGTGTTGAAAACTTCAGCTGGAAATTGGGTAATGCTCACGATGTGATGGTGGCGTTGGTTGGATGACTGCAGCAATCCTGCATTAAGTACCCGCCCCGTTTCGGTGTCTGTGTCTGTGAGCCAGGGGTTTTGCAACAAAGAAATTTTAATTTATATAGAATGAGTTGGGGGGGCGGGATTGTGAGTACCTAGAGTGGCTCTTCGCTCCACGTCGTCCCTCTGCAGTCGTCAACATTCCGATGTTCGTGATGTGATGTGCTCACAGTGCACTCACTCACTCACACATGCACGCCAAAAAAATCCAATTATTTTAAAACTTTTGACAACTGCAACAACAACAATGCCAGCGAGGCTATGAAAACAATAAGAAAACTGACTGCCAGCCAGAGGCAACAAAAACAATATATAGGAGAAAGTCGAAAGTCCGCAAAAAGCTGAAAAAATCAAGCAGAAAAGAGTGTGAGAGAGGCGAAAAGGGTTGCCAGCCATTATAACTTCACTTGAAAA